>JAOYFF010000135.1:15219956-15238567 GCA_025773925.1 Cryptomyrus ogoouensis | reverse complement strand
TTTAATGCACGGGGTTACCCAGGCTGAAGCCCAGGGGCCTTTTTTAGAAAGGGGCCCCAACCCTCCCTTTTTAAAAAAATCCCCCCAAAGTCCCCGCCCCCCCCCCCCCCCCCCCCCTTCCCGCTTTGATAACTCAGATAGGCACATGTTAATGTGCCTCTGTGCTTCAGGCTCACTATGGATGGATGGATGGATGGATGGACAGATTGACCGATGGATGGATGGATGTTGGGCCAGCCCTGGGTGTTCAGGTGCCCTAGACGAGATTCTGCTGAGCGGCCCCCACCATCAGAGCAGCAGAAGACATATTTTGTCAGTTCATCTATAGTAAAAACATTTCAGTAACACTGGATATCTGGCTGCTAACTAACTGGCTCACGCCATTTTCACAAGAAAAGCAGTGAAATATTAAAAGAAGTGTAAATAACTGCTGTGTCACGGAATGCAGCCACAAGTATATCTCCTGATTTTTTTTTCATTCTCTCTCTCATGCTCCCTTATCAAATGGCACCCTAGGCAGTCATCTATGTTACTTATTGGACAGGCCGGCCATGGATGGATGGATGGATGGATGGATGGGTCCGGCATGCATTATACAGCCTAACATTTTGTGTTTCTGTTTCAAAATACTGGTGACTGAAGCCTGAGCAACATCCTGTCTTCAAACACTGCATTTTTTTTACCAATCCCATCCAGTATCCTTTCCCAGACCCTCTAAGCTTGATAAGTGACTGTCCAGTGTCACTTAGGGACATTGATGAGATGAGGGATTGATGAGAATCCAGTCCTGCTTCCTGTAATGAGAAGTGCATTGCTTACTGTAATGTACCTCTCTGCTCCACACTTCATTATTAATTAACAGTTACTGTCAGGGGTTTATTTTAGTATAAATATCGGAGGCCTGCCTCTGCCCAACTTGACGAACGTGGCTAGATGACATGCGGCTTTGGAGTGTCTGTGAAAAAATCTCTCTGGCTTAATCACACCAATCAATCAATCAATCAAAGATCCTTTCTCTATGTACTTTTCTTTTTCTTAAAAAAATACTCCATTTGGTCAGTATCACTTGTTGCATTTTTATTAAACTACACTATATGGACAAAAGTACTGGGACACTTGGCCATTACACCTCCAGGAACTTTTATGACATCCTATTCTAAATCCATAGGCATCAGTATAGAGTTGGTCCCCCTTTGCAGCTATAACAGCTGTCACTCTTCTGGGAAGGTTTGTGCAACATTTTGGAGTGTGTCTGTGGGAATTTTTGCCCATTCATCCAGAAGGGCATTTGTCAGGTCAGGCACTGATGTTGGACATGAAGGCCTGGCTCACAGTTTCCATTCTAGTTCATCCCAAAGGTTCTCGGTGGAGTTGAGGTCAGGGCTCTCTGCGGACCAGTCAAGTTCTTCCACACAAAACTCACCCATCCATGTCTTTATGATCCTTGCTTTGTGCGCTGTGGCACAGTCATGCTGGAACAGAAAAGGACCTTCCCCAAACTAATCCCACAAAATGGGAAGCATAGAATTGACCAAAATTCCTTAGTATGCTTGTAAGCATTAAGAGTTCCCTTCACTGGAACTAAGGGGCCCAGCCCAACCCCTGAAAAACACCCCCACACCATTATCCCCCCTCCATCAAACTCTACAGTTAGCACAGTGCAGTTAGTCAGGTAATGTTTTCCCGGCATCTGCCAAACCCAGATTCATCCAATGTGATTTGTCACAGAAAATGTTTCCACTGCTCCAGAGTCCAGTGGCAGCGCGCTTTACAGCACTTGGCATTTCACTTGGTGGCGTGAGGCTTGCTTGCAGTGCTCAGCCACAGAGGCCCATTCTATGCTGACGGCACACAGTTATTGTGCTGGGGTTAATGCCTGAGGAAATTTGGACCTCTGCGATTGAGACGAGAGCTTTGGCGACTTCTACGCACTGTGCTCCTCAGCACTCGGTGATCCCGCTCTGTTACTTTACGTGGTCTGTCACTTCATGGCAGAGTTTGTGCTGTTCCTAGACGCTTCAGCTTTGCAATAATAACACTTACAGTTGACTATGGAATATCTAGCAAGGAAGAAATTTCACAAGTTGATTTATTGCAACGGTGGCATCCTATGATGGTACCACGCTTGAATTCACTGAGCTTTTCAGGACGACCCATTCTTTCACAAATGGTGCTTGATTTTATACACCTGTGGCAATGGGTCTGTTGTTCTGATTAAGAGGTGTGTCTCAATATTTCTGTCCATATAGTGTATGTTGTATTTATGCCAACTAAAATATGTACAACTTGAAACCCTTAGTCCATCCATCTATCCAGGTCAGGGTCACATGGTCCTATAGCTAAGGCTAAGGTTCACCAAGGCAATAAAACAAAAGCATTTTGCATTTCCTAAATTAATTTGTTGGATTATGTTTAATCACTGCTCTCTTGCTTTTAATGAGGCTTCATGGTGAGCTTTATAAATAATCCATCATCTCATTTACAGAAATAATGTGTTGAGTTACTCTTGCGTCATACTGTGTATTTTAGCAAATTAAAACGACACTCACTTAAATCACACAATTCTTTTTGAATTATATCTAGGCAGACAGAAAGACTTTTGGTTATCCTTATGACGTTAGGTAACATTACAAGCCTTGAACTAGTATATCGAATTTAGTGGATGCAATATGAATGACGGCACAGAGCGTTGGGCTTCTGCATAGATGCTGTTTGTGGTTTCTTACTGCTGTATCAGAAGAGTGCATGTATGCTCCACCTTCACCCTTCCATTCTCACTCACTAGGCATTTAGGCAGTGTCTGCCTCCTCAGGTTAGCACCCAAACCAGAAATTCACTGATTATGGTTTGGTTTTCGGTCTGTAGCTGGGATCAAAATTAAGCATTTGGGGCAATGAGAGCAATGGCATGATTTTGTAACATACTGCTGCTATTATATTATATTTTATCCTCTTAGACTATTACAGCTTACAACTTAAATTGCTTAAAGTCAGACATTTGTCCTGATAAGGAAATATGAGCTCCAGCAGTAATGTTGGGTTTGCCTAACAGAATAAGGTTTGGGTTATTTTTATAATACAAAATATAGGTGTCATACAGCAGGTTAAAAATATGGACTGACGCTGGCCATGTAAGACCCCTCGTTTAAAGAATGGATGTCCCAGGTCGTGACAGCGGTGTTAATGTCACATTCACTCTGCATGCCTGTAAGTCACCGTTATGAGATATTACTTAGAGACCCAATTGTGATGGATAACAGACTGTCCAATCCCACCTGTCACGCTGGGCGAGGGGGGGGCTTCCAGTGAGACAGGAAGGGAGAGACAGGAGGGGTTGGATGCAGTGAGCACAAAGATGACACGTGGTCCTTGTCATCTTGGCAAGACCCTCCGCATCCCGCCCCCCCTTGTCGACTCCCAGGTGACGCTTTCCAATCACTGTGACAATCCTCCGTGACCACACAGCGTGACCACACAGCGTGACCACACAGCGTGACCACACAGCGTGACCATTCCCTCCACGCTAGCAGGAGGGCGGCTGCCTTGATGTGCAAAGCAGAGCTGGAGCCCCCGTCAGAGCGTGTGACCTCAGGTGCCGCTCTGAAGGCGACTCACAGCTTCTCTTGCCAGAATGTGTGTGTCTCCACTGCCATGCACATCTTCTCCGTCTGTGAGCAGAACTTTCACCTGAAGAGCCAGACTAACAGTCTGACAGAAGATTACATTTTTAAATGTTTATTCATGTTTACATATACACACGCTGGCCATTTTCGGAACATCTGTACACTTGCGCATTTAAGCATTTTATCAGCATGTGGCAGCAGTTCGGTGCATAAATAATTGATACTTTTATTGATCCCCGTGGGGAAATTGTCTTTTTACTCCTCCCTCAACTTGCTCTTTGTAGAGTAAGCTGTCCGCGAACGTCTGGGAACTGTCCACCTGTTGAGGCGCCGTTTGGTCCCCACAATGGGAAATTTAGTTTTATAAACATCTGTGACTGCAATCAAAAAGCTAAAAATGTGAAAATCCTTGAATTTTGTTTGATTACTTATGGTTAAGGTTAGGGCTGCATAGGGGAAAAGGGTGTCATTGTTGGGATCACAATATGGGGAAAGGTAAACCACACCGAAGGGGGGGGGGCACCTGGAAATGCATTTAATCAGAATGTAACAACAAGCCCAGCAAAATTAGATTGGCTGGGATCCTGGTGGAGCAGTTTCTAATTATTCCTCAAATGCCCTTTTTCATCAGGAGCCCTCGACAGCACTGTCCCCAGCTGCAGTCAGTATGTCAATCTAGCAGCGTGAGGGGGGGGTAGTTTGCTGAAGGACAGCCTCAGCGATGGCAGGGGAGTTCCTGAGCAGCACCTTGCCCCCGTCAGGGGCGGCCTTGCCAGTGTCCTCCTCTCTGACACTGGAGCAGAAGGCGGCCTTCGTCTTCGTCTTCCTGCTCTTCATCTTCCTCGGCTTGCTGATCGTCCGCTGCTTCCGCATCCTGCTGGACCCCTATCGCAGCATGCCTTCCTCCACCTGGACCGACTACATGGAGAAGGACACCTTCGATTACCGCATCGCCTGAACGGACCTTCGCCTTCTCCCGAGGTCCATGTATGAGATCATCCAGAAGACAGCTGAAGCTGATAAATGGATCCCTACTGGGAAGGCAAAACCCCAGCTAAGTCTGACATGCAATTGCAAGGATTCTAAGTACGGAATGTAACCTTGTGTGTCAGCTGACCAAGAGTAAACACCTCAGGTGCCCATGGGAGCAGCTCCATTCAGTCTGTCTCTGTTTCCAAACCCACATACATAGATCTGTCATCTTCTTCCACTAAGCTAAATTTAAATTCAATTATATCCTCAATTATACCCCTCTGCTTCTCATAACAACTCGGAGAGGTGAGCCCCTCCCCTTTTCTGAAGGAAGGATTTATCTCTCAAATGAGTAAATTAGCTTTTTTTTTAAGGCATTAAAGTGACCGATATGCAAAGTCCTATTACTTTTCACTGTCACCAACATCAAGCAAAAATCATTTTTAACTCGTAGCAAAAAAATGGAAGTTTCGTAAAACCGTGGAGATCTGAAATCTCCACTCCATACTTCTGTGGCGTAGGATCACTTGAAACACTACATTACGTAGGGCGACGAAGTCTACGAAGCCTATTTTATCTAGGTTGACCTGATATAATCTTTTTGAATATGTATATACCCATGTATAAGTCAATCCACGATATGACCTTTTCTGTGCTGAATGCTTTCTAGCTAAAGTTCAAGGAGGCAGCAATGGACAGAAGCTCTGATCCCCTTGAGAAGCAGCATAGCACAGCAAGCGTAAACAGATGAAAGAGCAGAATATCGAGCGGCCTTAACCCTATAACAAACACGACCAAGGTAAACGTCTGGGAACTTTGCAAGTCTAAATGTTTACATGTTTATATATAACTGTGCTTTATGCAGGATTCTTGTGTGTTATTGAAAGCACTTTTCTTCCTCAGTATATGTCTGACACTTTCAGTGTTTTGCTCATCGATAAGTGAAGCAAGGCCTCTGGGATAGTTTTGGTAATGCAGGTATGATTATTGAATGGATGATGTCAATGACCATTGTTAGGGATGGCAGACATTTTTTGAATGCAATGTAAAGAATGTATTTTGTCTAGTCAACGTTTCATTGAAATTTATCTTACGGTGTTTGGGGATGAGAGATCTTTCAGCTTTGGGTCACCCAAAACTAGATCTAATTAAGCTACTTCGGCATTTTTCAGTTAAAATGCAGGTTTTACTTGAAGTTCTGTGTATCCTTCTGAGTACTACCTAAGTAGTATGTTCTATGTATCCTTATGAGTACTACCTAAGTAGTATGTTTGAATAAGCTTTTTCAGAACTTATTGGAAATTAAATTCTAGAATGATGTTGGACTTCCCCACTACATAAAATTAGTTTATTAAGATATATTAAGAAATATTCTGGTACAGTCAGGATAACGTGTAATTGAAGTCCCATTCTAAATGATATCAGTCTAAGTATATTTATTGCATATTTATATTAGTTCTAGACCAGTTGTGGAGAGATAAAGATGTGGAATAGTAAAGGTATGAGTTTTACAGCCCTATCCAATGGTTGATCATGGTTTGGTCTCCTTCTCCTTGATGTATGCCTTAGAATGTAGCCTGTTTACAGTCCGTAATCACTGAAAGACATGTAGCCAAGTTCGAACCAAGACCAACAGATAGAAGGGGTTCCGATCCATCTAACTAGCGTCACTGGGGTTTCAGTGTATAAATCCATTATGTTATTGGTGTGCACTTTGACATAAGCTTTCCCCTATGTCACACTGTGGCGATTAATGTGCAGAATCAGCTATTGCTTGCGTTTCATGCACAGTGCGTTTGCACTTCGGTGTGGCACGGTGTCCTTGCAGCATGCTAGTGACAACAAGGAAGCACCTGAATGTTTTTTGAAGTCAACAGGTAATGTTAGAATTTAGATAGTTTACTAAGGCTCAGCCTACTTTTGACCATGTATTATATTTTCCAGTGTTTCATGCATTTTATAATAAAAATAATAATAAATGTTCTTGAATGACTTTTTGTGTGGATTGCTCTTTGTCACAATGCAAGAGTTCAGCATATTGGGCAAGAAGGAAGATTAAAAAGCTGTGTCTCTCTTGTCATGATCTGCTACCTGTATCTGCTCAGCAATTACCTTGTTATAGATCCGTGAGACAGTAAGTGGTGTAGCGGGTTTATTACAATTATATCCCAGTATTCAAGCTCTGAGTATTCAAGATAATGCCTAAATGAGTAAATATTGATACACATATTGGTATTCAAGTGAAGACATCCAGGGATAACGAGTACCGTCTGAGCGCTGCTGAAATGCATCAGTGAAGTACCTGAAATTCATGTGAGTATGAATTTCCAGTAACAAATCATTACAGTAAATATTATTTTTAAATGTCTTTTTATAAATTATTCCTTATTTTTGCATAAATGTGAGTGGTAAATGTTGCTACTATTATGAAATGTAATGTATGGTACTGACAAAAAATAGATTGCATATAAACACACATGCATATTTATTGCCTTATTAACTCTTCGGTAATTTGATGATTTGTGTTTAAAATGTTCTTTATTGTGCTGAAGTATGTATATTTGAATGTTATGGATATTTTGGGGAGGTCATGTGTGGTTTCTTCAATGGACATGGAATGAATTATAAATTTCCCCATAATAAATAATGGGAGATAGTTGCCTGATATCTGAGTTCCCACTAACCAAACCAGTTACATTCCTACAATGAGGTGTAGGTGCATATCGAACAGTCTGTTCGGTGCAGAACGGTGTGGGGCTAAAAGACCTACATCAACAAGGACTTTGCACTGCAGCTGGCCAGAACTGATCCTCACCATTGATCGCAACTCAGAGTTATGATGAGGATTTAATTAAGCCTTCCAGAAAACGAATATGGCCGTCTGACGCAATTTGTTACCTTCTTTTTAAAATGATCCAATCAAGAAAGGACATGGGAGCTGCAATTTCTCTCATTGTCATTTTGTCTTAAGGGACAAAAAATTAGCTCTATATCTGTCCATATATGTTTCTAATGACCTTCTAGTAAAGGTCTTAATATATAGTAATATCTGGGGAGAGTAAATCAAAAGAGAATGTTACAAGGCCTTGCTTCTTACCACGAACCTCCAAATTGCATCCAGGACTCCAAAAAAAGTCAATAACTGCTTCGGATTTCATTGGTTTCTGAAACTCTTTTATAGCCTGTTAGAAATGTAACAACAGATAGAAGCCAATGGTGTAAATCGACTTGTGATTGTCCGGTGAATCTTAACACTGGCCATAGCGAAAACACATGATGCCACCCTATAGCTGTCTTGAGTCTGTATAATTATACTAAAAGGTTCTTCATTGCTTAGACAAGAGAATAATTACACTGATGCAATTACTCTATCCACAGGACTTCCATTGGCAGACGCAATAGTTGGCTGGGTGAAGTAAGGGACCCAGCAGACCATTACATCCTGATGCAATTACATAATAGTGGAGCTCATGTGTGAATCATAATATACTGTTTCACAAATTCACCAAGAGGGCAGAGAAATTAGCCGAGCTCTAATGTCTTAAGGTGAAACAGTATGCCTCTAGAAAATGGGACACTGCTACTTTAAGTCGATTGCAGGGATAGCGTTGCGACTTGTTCCAATAGCAGGGAGCAGTGTTTAAATGTGGCGGTTATACACCAAAAGTCTAAGCGCTACACATAAAGAGGATGGACCAGGTGTTATTGCTACAATCGCCGACTTCACATTCTGTCATCACTGCAAATAAACCCAGTGACGATGTCGAAAAACTGACCGCTTCTGATAAGACTTTGACCATGCCATATTTATGAG
The DNA here is from genome assembly GCA_025773925.1 of Cryptomyrus ogoouensis. Lineage (NCBI taxonomy): Eukaryota > Metazoa > Chordata > Actinopteri > Osteoglossiformes > Mormyridae > Cryptomyrus > Cryptomyrus ogoouensis. The sequence continues at coordinate 15,230,159 of JAOYFF010000135.1, read as the reverse complement.
AGCACAGACTGTAATGTCTTCGTACGGACGCAATACAGTCTGTATGATCACATGCACGACATTAGCCATTTTCTCTATTCAACCTGGAAAAAAAACTGCACAATTTTACAAAAAAATATGGTGAGGCAGTCTGACGGAGAAACGGAGAATGGTTTTCACGGCATACCGCTTTCGGATTCAGACTTATCTGACTTGACTGCATGTGATTAAGACCGCACGTCCAAGATAAGAACATAGCAGGAGAAAGGAACAACTGAAGGCATATTTAGCGAAGGAACGAATCAAAGGGCAAAGCATGAAAAGAAGAAAAAAATCTGGAGGTTATCAGTCCTGTTCAGTTGCTCTCATTATGTACGGGCTGGAAGGCACTGCTACCTCAGTCCCACCTCTCTGTGAAGGCAGAGATGGCTCGCTGCTGTATGCTTGCATTGGCCCTCTTCCTAAATGACAAACTGTTATATATATCTGTATCTGCCCCTACTCACCTGGGCTGGGCAATCATGCTGTACAAGAACTACAGGGTCAATATCTATCCATAGTATCAGAGAAGTCAGTCAATCGTTACCCCTTCTCATGAAACAGTCATCACTATGATTAAAAAAAAAAAGACACAGGCTTGTGAATAATTGGTAGACTGGGTCACTTTTCTGCCCGCGGATCATTTTTACACAAGAAGGTTTTTCAGGGCAGTTAAAACCCCCTGAGAAATTTGGTTGCAAATGGGCCCTCCTGTGTTTTAGTTCTCATTAACCTCCTGTTACATTCTGTAATTATCTAGCCCCCTAAAAAAACATTAAATGTATCATCCAGTAGAATAAATTCACGTGCTATAAGCAAACAGAGGACGCTTGGGTCAACCAAAATTAGGACCAATTATATTATTCTGATATTTTTCCATTACATAGTGCAGGTTTTTCTGACGTTAAAAGATAGTCATCTGGTTCTAACACTGAACCATCCGATTTTTATACCATCTGACTCCTATGCAGATAGACCATAACGAAACCAAAACCAGAGCTGATATTTTTTGTTTATGGTGGAGACGCATGGACAAAATTAAACTACATGATCGATCATTATATTCATGAGAGTCAGGATTGAAGGTGATACTGCCCCTCATTAAATCTTCAGTGAAAGTCTACTGGTACGTAATATTTGACACCATAAGCTTCACTGTGATGTTTTTTATGCCTCCTTGAAGACAGAACCTACAATTCAGAGAGAAAATGATTAATCATTAGTCACGTCACCTTTTAATTTTGTGGTGAAGATCTTCATTTTCCCCCTGCAGTCACATCTGCATATTCTGTGGATTTATTAAAGGGTAGTTTTATCAAGTTACATGACTTAACACTGATAACACTGGGAACAGTAATGAAACCTGACAAATCTGGTTCTCATTTAATACAAAAAAGCCACTTTGATAGAATGCTGCACAATTACATCCCTGTACAATAGCAATAACAATTCATTTTCTTTGTCACCATCATAGCTCTTTTCTGACAGTGATAAAACTCTGGTAATGTACATCAATGACCTTATGAATGAAGACTGAAGTCACATTCATCTCTTTGGTATCTATTAAACTGTCTGTCACTTTCAATAAGCATAAAATCCGCAAATAAGGATAAGATCTAGATTGAACCATGCTTGGATTAATTCGGATATTATCTTAAAATGCCATTTTGGCCATTAAGTACGGATAATATCTGTAAGTTGAAAGTTTCAGAGAGAATACAGAAAGCATAGTAAAAAAACAGCTGTATATTTTTGAAGGGAAAACGACGTACATTGTTGAAAATGGAAAAGAAATTTCTAAGCTTCTCTACGTGACACTACGGGCTTGTTTCCCCCGGCAAACTAAAAACTGACAGTCATAGCCCTCTGTATCTCGCAGGTGGCTTCGCACATTAATCATTCATAAATTAATTAAGGTGGAAGTCCTTGAGTTTACTGCATCGTATTTTCGTGCACCCAAATGAAGGGCTGGCTAAAGGATTGCGGACCCAGGTGACTCTCCACACCTCCCCCCATCACCTGTCTGCCTGCTGGAGCCCGAAATAAACGCAGCTTCTCAAAATGCGCAGATCGATACCCATCATATGTGCTGTATAATAAGGCTAGAAGGCAAATGCTAATGATTTATCCCCAGCCTCCACCGGCCTCCACCGGCCTCCCTTTCGCTTAAGCGCACGTTTCCCGGACACCGTTGTGACGGCGCTTCTCTGCCTCTTCGCGTCTCACCGACTGTCAGCGTCTCAACGACTGGCAGCGCTGGCGGCGTTTGATTTATTGCTCACACACTGTGATTTAATCAAAAAAAAAACCATAAAAAATTAATTGGCTTCTACACATAACTGAAAGGTATCCAGTCAGAAGTTGGCTTATCAAGTGGAAATAAGTGAAACACCATTTTTAAGCTTATTATATGTACATTTATCCGTTATCGCTTTATCACTGTGGTCAAGTTGGTGGTTGATCACGGAATGTGTGTGTGTGTGTGTGTGTATGTGCTACTTTATGTGCTCCCTGACAAATATGTACACCAAGTATATCACAATTGCTGCAAACATATTTAAATATGCAATTTCCTCTTAGCTGTTCCTGTGGTTGGACCCTAAATAGGTTTTTATGTTATTGTTTAATTAAACTTACATGTTTCTTTTCAATGCATTAGTTTGAAGACCCCATGAATTTTGAGTTGAATTGATCTTTAGAAGCTGCATCTGACACTTTGGGAAATGTGCACATTTGCATTGGTGTTATTATTCAGAATACAATTGCTTTGATGCCTTTCTCCTGTAATACCAAACCAGCCACAAACTGCATATTATTTAAGCTATTAATGGAAATGGTTGAACAGTAATGAGCTGACAAAGGTAGATAATCCACACACTCAGCTCCTTTGTATAACTCATTAAGGATACATTTATATGCAAAGAGCCATAAAGGGAACCAAGCTTCTAACACCTTTACTGGCATTTATTTAATAGCAGTTTGAGAGGAAAAATCCTGTTATATACGGACAGTTTGGGTGGTTATTGTAGCAGAAATTGTCCCTCTGGAAGTTTTAAATAATGAAATCAATGGATGGTGAATGTTAGTCTTAAACGATCCCCAGAAATATGCAACATTGTATTTAATTCAGCTCTTGAATCAGCTGGTGAGATTTTTTTGGTTAAAATACAGTAATCTTCAGTTACATGCCTCTAAACTTAACAAAACAAATCTGTATTATTTCAGGAAAAAATATTTATTTATGTGTCAAGACTGGAGCAGCATGAATCTTCCGCAGGTAGGAGTGTTGCTTTTTGTCTCCAGGTTTTGAGGTTACAATCCAGCTTTACAATACAGCTCTTTGTGTGTAGAGTTTGTATGTTTTCATTGTGTTCTTTGGCATTCTTCCCTGATTCCCCTTTCATAACCCACAGACTAACTGTTTGGATAAAACAGCATCCTGCATCATCTTTAAAGGTAAATGAATGCATGATGTAAGTATCCTGTTACGGACTGGCTTCCCATCCTGGGTGTACCCTGAGCACTGCCATATGCTCCCAATCACTGCTGAGAATTAGGCACCTTCCATATTTTTTCTAGCATCACCAAATGTTTAGGCATCATAGTCATTTTCAAATCTGTCTGTCCTTCCGCTCGTCTGTTCCTTCTGGGCACTGTATTACTTTTTCAGAGAAAGTTATTTTTTGTGGAAATCATGGTGAATCGGTGTGCTTACTTCTATCCTCCAAGTCTTTATGATACTCACGATCCACTCAGAATCACATTTTTTTTTTTAATTAGCAGATGGTGTTCTCCAAAATGTCATACAACCAAGAAAGCAGGGTCACACAGTCCCTGGAGCCACTGGGCTCAAGAGCCCAGTGGTGACATCACTCTGCCGATGCTGGGATCTGAACCAGTGACCTTCTGATCATTGGCACAGCATGTTAACCAGCCATGCACCTTCTACCACAGAACATGAGACAGACAAGCAGAGACTACTCAACTGTCTCAACCGCTTGTGCTGTTTTTTTTTTTTTGCGACTTCTGTAAATCATTTAAAACAACATATTCTCCTGAAGGCGTGGAAGGCCACACTGTGACATGGGTCAGCAGGAGCCATGCATGGGGACACGCTGGCATCTACAGATGCAAAGTAACTGAAAGCAGCAAAAATCATCCTGACAGGTTGACAACTCAAATTGTGCTAAAACTGAAGAAAGAAAACGTTTGCCTGTCTCAGTGGCACAGTGGTTAAAAATAGAAGCCAGGCAATCTAATCTTCCTTTAGGCTCTTTCCTGTGGCCCCAACAGACAGTCATTTGGCAAATAGACCAGCCGCCGACGAGCTAGTGAGCTAACTTCATAACCGTGGTCATTCCCTATTCCTTAGGAGTTCATTAATTCATCTACACACATTTATTGGTCATGCTCTTGTATCTATGGGCCACCTCTGGAAATCTAGCCACAGTAGTAGCTACTGTTTCATAACAGCCCACAAAATTTTTGTGTTTTCCCTGTGTGTGCACCTGGTTTCTTCCGTAACCCAAAGACATGCAGTTAGATGAATTGGCTTGTATAAATTGTACCCTGTGCAGCCTGTGATTGGCTCTCTCCCAGCTCCCAGTAGGAGGACCAGGTTAGGAAACACTGATACACTGGATAAGCAGTTGGAAGATGGATGGTTCAGTGGGTAGCATTGCAGTGTTGCACCTCAAAGGCTCTGGGTCTGAGTCTAGATGTAATTGGATTTAGCATATTCTCCTGAGATTTGTGTGGATTTCTACTAGTAGTCCAAAGATCGGTCTTTACAGATTGCTTTGTCAAAATGAACATGAACGTTGCTCTATTAGAACTTAAATCTAGTGACGCAGAGCTGAAATACAGTTTTCAGTGCTATTTGTTTTAACAATCATATAAAGTAAACAATCCTAAAATCAGACTGCAGCAAGCCGCTTGTGACCAGCTGTCCTCATTAAACCTGTTATTATTGGAGCCAAACCTCTTGATGCTTGACAAAGCTGGATAAAATTACTAAAAGAGATTACAGGTTCCCCTTGCACTGAAACTTGACTCGTACCAATTCCGTCAACTACTCAACTGCAAATCACAACCACCCCAAAGAGGCCGGAATTACTAAGAGGAAATTAGGCTAGAAGTCATTCACTTATTCTGAAATGGTAAAAGAAAATGAAAGGCATTACACAAAAAAAATATGTAGTTCAGATTTTTAAGCCAATAAGAGTAAGTGAGAATTCCTTAAAGTTCCTATATTTAAGTATTTTGGTTGAAAGAAAAAAAAAATGAAAATGTATTCTGTATGTTTTATTATGAAAAAAGAACTGTTATACAGTTAAACTATATAAAACTCCACTTTGTCTTTTTAATACCCCCAATAGTGTTCAAAGTGAAATACAAATCAACATGTGAAAACAGCACATATGAATATGTCTGGTGTTTCACTGTAGAAATAAAAAATGATGCAGTAACATGACAGAAAATAAAAAAGGCAGGTTAATTCATAGATCGAGCCAAATTCATATGCTCTACAGAACCAGTCCCCCCACCAACCTTAGAAATATGTTTCAACATGCATCACACATTGTCTTGCAAAATCTGCAATGACGACACATTTTTTTCCTCACAAAACCTTCCCCCAGAACATAATACACTTAAATAAGCTTTCGCATACGTTCGACAACACTGTAGGATGGAAATAAATTTTAATCAACAAATTATAGTATACATATTAAATGTATTGAGATGATGTATAAGAAATGATGTGGCCGACTGTGGCACATCAGTGATCAGTGCAGGTGGAATGTGCAGAAGTGTGGCGCCATCTGCTGTTTGGCTAATATTTCTTAAAAGCCCAGGAAAAATATTACATAGCAAAAAAAAAAAATTCTAACACAGGTGTCAGTGATAGGAATCGTTATAACCATGTGAATGTTTTGTAACATGTTAACTGAACTTGTGGAACATATACACATATAGAAAGATACTTGTTTTTATGTAGCACTGGGTCAGTTACCTCTTGCATTTCAATAGTATAGGCAGACATTCCACAAATTGTTTTCTTAGTGACCCACCATTTTTTTGTAACCAGGCAACCAGATTGCCAAGAATACTGCCCAAGATGCCGTGCACTGCTTGTCTCCAGCATGTGGCTCCGTGCACACAGTTAATGGTTGCCAGTGGTAACGTTTACGTTATTCCCCTCATCATTGCTTTTCCCTCCTGGCCTGTGCCAGCTGATTTGCAGTTTGAATACAGGGCTGGTTAGTGAATCAGATGTGCGCTTATAAGCCCCCCCCCATCTGCCACTGGCAGACAAGGCCCCTGTCTGTAGCCGAGCATGAATAATGAATTGGCGACAATTCAAATTGAAGTAAAAAAAATCAAGGATAAAATTAGAAAATATGAATTATTTAAAAGGACGCCAGCATTGTGACGACAGTAAGATCAGCAGCATAAATTAAGTATAAATTTAATATAAAAAAATGCCTTTTGTGATTTTTTTTTATTAATATAGCGAACTACTGATCTGCATGTCAATAATGAAAATGCATAAAGCAACTACTTTTCCGCAGTAGGATCAGACCACCAGGCGTGCAGAGCACATGCAATGACATACCAGCAATGCCTGAGAAAGGTGAAACAGAGATACACAATGCAGAAGACTGACGGTTACCCTTTGGCTGTGAGACTCAAGTAAACACACTGACAGCCAAAGACTGAGGGGGATCTGACGCTATCCTGGACAGCTTAGACAATTCGGTCCATGAAATCCTGTCGGTCCGAGGACTTGAAACGAGAACGGCCTACTCAGGTAATCCAGGTTACCCACGAGTCCTGTACCGGCTCTGCTGTAACGTCCTGCCTGAAATGAGGAGATAAAGGATTTCATGTTGTTCCACCAGAAAAAGTGCCTCTTTGTGTCTCATCTTCCTGGCAGAAGCCAAGCCTCAGAGTGTTAGGTGTTGTCATGGCCTCTTTCCTGGTTACTCACAATTTTCACGATGCTCACTGATCCTCCATGACCTGTTCGCAAATATGCATTAAATCCTATAATATAAAAAAATTCATAGAAAAACAAAGATACAAAAAGAACCCGAAGCTTCTGTACGCTGTTTATGTTGGTCTGTTTTTAAGAGTTAACCTCTGTGTCAGTGGCTGTCGTCTCCACAGTCTCCACCAGTGTCACCTCTTCCTCGCCTTCCTCCTCCTCTTCCGTGGCCTCCAGGTCCCCCGCCTTGATTACGATAGCCCCTTCCGGAAGCACGATCATCTCCTCCCCTCCCAGCCCTTCCCCCCCAAAACCGTTGCCGTTACTCTGGCTATAAGCTATGGCCTCCAGCTGGAGACGGTACTGCTCTGCCTCCTGCTCCTTCTTGAGAAGCTGCTGACGATATTCATGGGCCTTACGATTAGCCTCCTGAAGCTGCTTCTGCAGCAGCTCCTGGCAGTCATCCTTCACGGGATCCTGGAGAACAGAACAGGAAGGTCATTATCATGTGTTCCACTCAAAGCTGGATTCCTCGCTTCATAAGCCTGGGACTCGTTTAGAACCGTAACCTGTAGCTCGGCTCCATTAAGGTTCTGCATCAGCTTCGCCAAACACACCTTGTTTTTGGGCTCTTTGTGGTTGACAGCGGACTCTAATCTGCGCTTGCGAGCCTGGGGCGGCCGGTGATCCCCGTCCTCAGCCTCTTCTGCAATCTGCCCGTCTGACATGGCTAACACTGCTCACAGCAGCGCGGTCATAGTGCAAACAGAAGAGTGAGTGTCCTTCACTGGTAGCAGCTACCGTTAACAGAGAGGCAGGGAGATGCGAAGAGCTTACTCTGCTGCCCGTTTTGCATGGTGACGAGGAACCGCTGGCCAAGGGCGCCTGGTTGTATGTTGCCATTTTGATCTGTCACTATGGTGATAACCCTCTGGGAACCCTCTCCCACCACGTGCTGGAAGGCTGAGCTCTCCACAGTGACCTCCTCAGAGTTACCTAGGGGAGGAAGACGACATCATTACATAGCAGAGTCCACAGTCGACAGGCGCAGACGGAACGGTGGCTATTTATAATTCCGGTTAATAGTGACAATAATCACAGCGGCAATGTTTGGCAGAGACAAACATGAATTCCCAGAGATGAATCATATTTGTTTGCTCTGTCATTTTTGGCCACCATGTTCAGCTGGGCTGTCATCATACTCTGGCTACACCCTGACGATATGCAAAAAAAGCGATAAATAAAAGAATCGCTGGCTGAGGAGAGGTGATGTCAAATGCACAGTACAGCTCAATCTGCTTCGATTAAAATCAAAGCTCTGTCACAAAGTCGGATTTTTCCCCATTTAATCAGCATTATTTATTACCCATAGCTAATTAAACTAATTCAATGATTTTTTTTTGTTGTTCTTGTATATCAAGTTTTTGTAATCAAATAAGCAATGCTGTGTTTTCATTTTGCAACATGACCACTGCATTTAGCCATCATTTACACTATCTTATTATTTTAATTTATTTGTTTGTTTGATTTTGGTTTTTGGAGTGATTTTCTGCTGTTCGGAACCTAAGGAAAAAAATGTAGTCAATTTAAATGAAGACACAACTCAATTAGTCAGCTACAAAAAGCTGACAGTCGTTTGAGGGCACCGTTAAAAGCATAATCAAACATCTGGTGATCACAGTCATGTGATGCTTCACCACCGGCCACTGATGTCGCCAGTACATAAGTGTGACAGATTTCCCTGGAATAAATACGGAGCAGGGATTTGGCCAGTAACAGCCTCACTGGCACTGTTATATCAGACTTAACCTTTCCGCCCTTCATGGATTTGCAGTCTGAGTACCGTGGCTGAGAAAGATTAAGCTCAGCTGTGGCATCATGCTGACATGACAGTGTGTGCATTCGGGCCAAGAGATATAAAAGGAAAATCACTTAAGTGTACAACTGCTAACAATTATCAGTAACATTTACTGGAAGTGTATTATTGGGGCTCTCCCACATCTGCCATCAACACTGGCTTCCATCCATCCATTTTTTGTAACCCCCTTGTCCTATTCAAGACAGGGAACAATCTCTAACCAACAGGACACCAACCCATCACAGGGCACACTCACATGAACACCTATAGGCAATTTGGTGACTCCAATTAACCTCAGTTAATTGGTAACCTCAATTAACCTGTGAGGAGGGGGGACATGCAAACTCCACACAAACTTAATTTTTCCACATGCCGTACTGCCGATCTGTGTACGGTCGTGCACATTCCTTCTTGTGTACATGCGACATTTGTCCGTGTAAGCAGAGGGTCATGGTCAGCAAATGTGCAGAGCAATGATATAGCAGAGGGCAGATATTATCTTCTTGTTCTGAATGAATTCTCTTCTTTGTCTGGGTTATTTCTTTCCACAAAATTGTGCAATGGAATATCTCTTTGTGATCCTTCAATGATTAGTTATATATATATATATATATGCGGGTACCTCCGCACCTCCTCACACAGCTGCTCACAGAAAGTATCCACAACTACAAATACTCTTCTTCGACCCTTTCGTCATTGATGGACCCAAGCTAGACCCAAAATCCGGGCTGCACACGCACACAGTCCACGCAGACACCACTGATGATGAAATTTACGTCACTCGCATGGTGCGTGGGCCGTAACGGCACGCAGAAAAGTGAAGTATGAACTGGGCTTAACATCCAGGTTTCTTCTTACCTGAGACAGCTTTGGTCGTGGCAGGAACAAGATCAGACAGGCTGACCATTGCCGTGGGCGATAAGATGAATTGAGGACTCGTGACGGCGGCCACGGAGGTGCAGGCCAAGTTCTGCTCTAGGTTTACGTTTACGTGGTTCTGCATTCCCTCCTGATTAAGAGTAAGGCACACGTTAGAAAGACAGCAGACTTCAGATTTTAATCCTGGTTACAACCTCAGCAAAGCAAATAGCACCCATCTTTGTTCACTTCTGGCAAATGCAACTCCTTACACTTCAGGGTCAGTATACATACCGTGAAAGACAATCCCCCCCAAATCTTAAATAAAGGTCCTTGGCCTATGTGAAATTTGGCCGATGCTTTACTCTGAAATACAATAAAACCTCGGATTGCGAGCATAATTTGTTCCGGAAACGTGCTTGTAATCCAAAGCACTCATATATCAAAGCGAATTTTCCCATTAGAAATAATGGAAACTCAG
>JAOYFF010000135.1:15205737-15219856 GCA_025773925.1 Cryptomyrus ogoouensis | reverse complement strand
CTATAACTAATGGAATCACTGCTATCTGTTGGCTCACTGGAATCTTTTTCTTTTTGTGCGACTTTAACAAGGAACCTGTCCAATGACAACCGCTTCTGCCTCCTTATCGATTTCGCGGAAATGTGACATTGCATTGTCGTTAAACAGATTCATCGCTTGCACTGCTACGCCCTTATTCGGATGGTGCTTTTCTACTAAATTTTGACTATACGAGTGAGGCACGCCGACTGAGACCGAGCATGGGAGATGATTACCCACAATCCTGCAGCGAGAGACAGAGAGAGAAGAACCATCGGCTGAGTTGTGATCACGTGACACTCGGCAGACAAAGCGTATATGTAATACTTGTACTGCAAGACCTCGCTCGTTTATCAAGTTAAGATTTATTTTAAAATTTTGCTTGTCTTGCAAAACACCCAAATTACTCGCAATCCGAGGTTTTACTGTATCTCTGCCCGTGAATTCCTGAATGAGGCCCACTGACCAGATTGTGTTGTTTCTCTTTTATTACCTGCAGCATGAGCATGAGCTCAGCGTTGTTCCTGTCCAGGGAGATGTCGAAAGGGGTCTTGTCGAACTTGCTGAGGGAGCGGACGTCGGCGCCGTGCTTGAGCAGCAGCTCGGCGACCTTCTTGTGGCCGTGCTCCGCCGCCCAGTGCAGCGCAGTCATCTTCAGCATGTCTTTGGCGTTGACATCTGCCCCGTTCTGTCCAGGAGACGTGCCGAGACAAAGCAGGGGATATGGTACTACACTGATGCTCTGAGCCCGCATGCAAAAATGCAACAAAAACTATTTTCAGAAGTTCACACAAGATACGGAAAGCAGAATATTTATTGGACCTTTCAAAATGTACCAAACTTTTCATGGGCCCTACATATAACATCCTAGCACACACACAACACACATTAGAAAGCTACTCACATGTAAGACACTGTCATTATTTACAGCAGATGTCCCCAATTCTGTTTGTAATGGCCTGCTAGCAAGCTTAGTAATGAGAAGGCCTATAATGACCAACACATGCTACCCCTGATCTACAAGATAATGACTGGCAAGGTTCCCCCCTCCCCCAACATCATGGATGGTTTATTTAAAAAAATCAACAGAGTGAACGACGACAGAATGTCCAACAAAGCCACCACAATTTCCTGTAATGTAGAGATTGGCCACAAGTTGACTGTAGACACTGTAACACATAACAAACACAAAAAAATATTTTTGTGTGGTTTCTCTAAAATGAGAACAGCATCTGGTTGGATAGTTCACAGTACCACTGAGCCATTTACAATATCCATCATTCAGTCATCTAGACAGATAGTTAACAGCTGGATCACTTCATCTTCTAATTTCAGGACGATTTAATTGACTATTGTCTAGTTAGACAGCTATCTCTGAAAAAATTGGGTGATACAGACCCAATACAGAGCCTGTCCAGCCTGAGAAGCCATCAGTGGAAGATCCTAGGTCAAGTTTCCAGCTATAACGATCCAAAAGCAGTAGATGTTGGTCTAATTTCTACCCGGCTGCAATGGTGAGTATTTATTTTTATTTCTTGCTCGTCCTCGATGTTGATAATATGTTGGTCTCCACGGATTGCAAAGGCTTCATGTACACATACAATACAGGTACAGTGATACATAAACTCCACAACAGGAGTGAAGACCCTTTCTTACTTGGATGAGCAGTTCCACAATTTTCGAGTGGCCTTCAGCGGCAGCCATGTGCAGAGGGGTCCGGTCCACTTTCGTCCGGGCATCCCTGCTGACGCCCGCCCTAAGCAGAACTTCGGCGGTTGAGAAGTGCCCAAACTGGGCCGCAAGATGCAGTGGCGATGTCCCTAGCTGCCAAAAAGAGGAAGTAGGGTCTTTAGGACTGGGCCTTGCAATACAAGAGGACTTTAGTACTGCAACAGCATGAATGCATGATGAAGTTTACACTCTACGATACTGCAGCAGTGGCTCAAAACCTCCAAGGTTGGTTGGTTTGACCCTCACTTCTGCTGTGTGTGTGTGTGTGTGTGTGTGTGTGGTGTGTGTGTGTGCTTGCTTGTATGGATTATGTTCATCTTATTTTGTGGGGTTGTTTACAGTTGACACAGACAAATCATGAATATAAACTGGACAGTGTATGCAACTGATGCAAAACAAGAATAAACATTTTAGCAGCTTTTTACAAACAACACTGGAACTGAAAACCTATAAAGAATGATGGCGGGCGAAATTAAACTGGAACTGTGGAATGTGCCAAAGTATCACGTACCCAGTCTGTGGTGAACGGGGCTCCACTGGCCATCAGTGACCTGACGTCATCGTCGTGACCTTTCCGTGCAGCTTCCAGCAGCCGCTTCCCCAGATCCACCAGTGACATCTGAGGTGTCGGAAAGCAAGGTGTCGGTCAGTAAAGCAGGGTAGAGGTGAAAGCTATAGCACCTGTAGCTCAACAAATAGGGCAGTGTGTCAACACCACAAAGGTTGTAGGTTCAAGTCCCATGGAGTGTGCATGTGGGTTGAAATCCTTTCCTATCTATAAGCTGTGCTGGATAAAAGAGTTGTGTAAATACTTGAGGGGGGGGAATGTTCAGAAGTTCCAGTGTAGGAATTAGCCACTCAAGATGCTTCTTCATAAACATTGATTCAGCATGTACTTTCATTCAAGGCAACATGTAGTTTTCAAGAGAGCTGGGTCAGGTGATGGAAATGTTTTTAGTTTTTAACACACAAGACAAAAAGCTACATTTCAGTAATAGTGACTGGCACTTTTAAAGTAATTTTAAAGATGTTCACAATGTTATAATGTTCAAAAGGTGGCTATTACATATTAATGTGTGGTACCTGGATAATTACACAAACAACACATTCCAATTTTTAATTTTCATTAGTGTATTTTCTGACAAAAAAACTCAATGTGTCTATACCTCCAATTTGAATACATGTTTTGAATGCATTTTTCATTTTGGAGTTTTAAATAAAATCACTTGCACGATGCGTTATAATCAGTAGTATTTTATATTGACTGCAGATAGTAATAGTAATGGAATTCTAAACACCCGTCGAGTTAACAACAAAACGAGAAGTACAAAAAAGCTACCAAAAAGTAAGGAAATAACTAACAGGAAAGTTTTCAAACATAGTTAAGGTTCTCATACGTCGAACATCAACCAAAGTGTGCCATCTCAAACCATAGCTGTTTAGAAAAGATAACTAAAAATACAAATAACTGGAATGAGGGGATTTTCTCCGTTTATTATTAACCATTGGTTGTTTTGAAATAAATGTAATCGTAAAGTAGTTAGACTTTCCGGCAGAGATCGGATACGAAATTCCCCACTTTACCTAAGAACATTTTTTTCCCTATTTCCACATCCTGTCTCTAGTGAGTTACCGACTTCGGCGTCCTTAAGAAATAACCAGAGCAGGGAGTGTATTTGTTAAGAGGGGCTGAGAGGAGTAAAGGCGCCGTGATGTCAATAAGGGGACAGCGAGCTCGTTAGCTCGACCGCGGGGTGTTTTAAGGCTCCAGGAGGGAACTAACGGGTAACGTTCTCTTCGGGCAGAGAGGTGCGGTGTGTAGCGCGTCGCCGAGCCGCTTAATTAATTAGTGTTTGTAATTACCGGCACGCGCTGTTAGCACAAGTCGTGTCACGTGCTCCGCTTCCGCTCGCCTCCCCCAACCACAACTGTCTGCTAACTTTATTTCACAAATTGCTTCTCTTACTAAAATAATCAACTTTCACTTTCGCGTATTCTATATCGTTGACTACTTACCCTGGTAAGTCGTTTATGGGAACGTGATACCTATACCATGGGTTTCCTGCGGTGTTTAAGTCTTCTCTTACTTTTACACAACTTTTCAAAAGATAAATATTTATTGTTGTACATTTGAGCGGCTGTCCAACATGGATCCCGAACGACACCGGAAGTGAAAGTGCGGGCACCGTTGGTTTGTCGGATGTGTAGTTATGGTTCAAGTGAAGTTGTCTCAGACATTACATTTATCATTCAGTTATTACATTAATACATGCATGTTTATGTGTTTGTTTTACAACTTTGGCCCGCATTGTTTTAAAGACGGGATCAATATTTTCTCCTATTAAATGAATGCATTGTACTGTGAAGGTACAAGTGGATGGCGAGAAGGGGCGGGTTTTCGGGAACATTCAAAATAAATCCAAGTTTAAGGCGGGAGTAACCATGATTAATGATGTTACTGGTATTTGGATGCTCAAATCATGCAGTGGAATGGTATAGTGAAGTGCAAGCAGAAAGTTGGCGGTCTGAGTTGCATTTTATCCCAAAGTTCTCTTTGCTGTAAGTAATAATGGGTTATATCTGAGTAGATTCCAGCTTTATTTATTATTCATAATAAATTATAACCACAATAGAGGGTGAAAATTATTAAAAAGGTTGCCAGTGCAGTACATATGCAGGATACAGAAAGACCTCTGAAAATAATTAAGGTAATGAATGTAGAATGCAAACTTTTAATTTGACAATTTAAGGACATTTAAAGGTAAAAGGCTTATCTTGAAAACGTACTATTTATACATGCAAACCAGCTTGGGAATGCATATTTGGATGCATTATTTGACATACAAACTCCGTATGTCTCTGCAGTACCTCCATACTTAATTAGCCAGATGACAAATTCCCTCCTGAGACCTGATTTGCCCTTTTCATTGAGAACCATCTTTCATCTCTGTAAGACATTGCTTATGTCAGCAAATAGCTGTGACTTTCAGTTGATAAGACTGCACAAGTTATGATCCAACAGTGAACATGCTGAAAATCAAAATCAGTGCTAGTAGAAGACTGCAGAACTTAAAAAAGAGGATTTTTTTGACCCAGTGAAGCAAGGCCTCAAGCTAAAAATAAAGCATTTCCCTTCTGTAAGGATCACAAAGTAATGATGTTGAGTTGAAAGCATGATGGACTTTAAAAAAGAAAGGAAAAATTAAACCTACAAATGTGTCTTCACAAGAATGTTTGCGGTGGAGAAAATCTGTTCTTTTGACTGCCGGATATAACAGCTTTAAACAGTGATTCTATTGAAGTTTTGATAGTTAGATCAGAAGCCAGTTAAGGAGTTTTCAAAAGCCTTCTAGAACAGCTAGCTGGAAATGGACACAACAATGTCTAAAAGCATTGCCTTCATGATTAACAGAAAGAGAATAAATGATAATTGAAAAGCTGCATCAGTAAGAGGTACCAAGATATCTCTGGTAAGAGAAAGAATAATAAACTCAGGAATGAGACTGCATAGCACTGCAAGACCTGACTGATGGCCACATCCAAAGAGTTGATTTAGGGAAAACCTGAACGAAAGCTTGCAGCTATTTTTAGGACAAATGGATGTACAGACACTTTTATTTTGTTAAGTTATGTGGAGCTATGTGTGGTAATTTTAGTTAATAAAAGCTTTGTGTTTTCCTGGAATTCTCTGACGTTTATTAATGGATATTAGATTAGATTAGATTAGATTGACTTTATTAATCCCACAATGGGGAAATTCTTTTAGAATGCACTGTTTTAGTCAGATATAGTTTAAGTTTTTTTTATTATGGAATTAAAAGATGAATCTTATGTTGAGCATTTCATAAAACCTGCCAGATGCTTAAATGTGAGTTTGAGTGGACGGCATCAGTTCAGCTATGTCGGCCAATTTTAGAATAAATTCAGTTAAGAACATGTATCAGGACTGCACAATAAAGAAAATCACGTGGTTGTGTGGTATGCAAGCAAGTTACCTCGCAACATTTTACTGTAGGAAATCCATCCACTTCAGAAATCCATTCAATTCAGAAAGGGGGGTCCAACAGAGAAAGTCTACTTTTACTGCCAGTTCTTTTAAAGTGTGATTTATAAATGTAAGAGTGCCATCAACAGATTGTAATTATTCTTCGGTATGATCAGTAGAGATAACTGAATCCAATAACAACGAGGATGCTAAAAACTGTACCTTATCTAAAAGAAGAAAATGTAAATTGAGCTGTGTGCCACATCACAGGAGGACAGTGGAGGTGCTGCCCTGATCAATACCGCTACCTAATGTTATAGGTTGGAAAATTTCCTGTCCATCATTGACCAGAATTTATTCCAAGTATATTTTTGTCAGGTTGTCTGTAGATACCAACACCTGACACTAGACTGAGTCGGAGGTATATGATTTTAAACCTAATTTGTAAATATTTAATGTATATATTAAGGTGTAAAATCTATGTGATAAATGGACAAGATGGATTAACCATCAAACTTAATTCCTCCAACTTTAAAAAAAAAAAATGATTCGTTTAAATATTATAGTATCAAATCCACATTGAATTCTCTACTTCCTATAATTACAAACATACTATGAATTTTTTTAAATTGCAGTGCAGTTTCCCACTACATTAAGAAATACAGACTATCCAGTTTACGGATTAAAATGACTGCTGTAAAGAGAACAGTTATTCTTTTGTAGCGGCGCCTGACACTCGGGTGACAACGGCTTTGTTCAGTGGGAGACTGCGGCTCTTACCAGCTCTGATGAAAGTTCGGAGTAATATCACGCAAGAACCCGTTCACTCTCACTCAGTTTATAATCCAACATCTTATTGCCAAGCATGCGCGCCTTTACGTCCTTGATGGCCTTAATTCTAAATTTAAACATTACAAATCTGAAAAGAAAACCTTTATTTTTCCGCATGCTCACGTGTTGTTTTCATATCACCGTAAATATCCTCGCCTTGTCCAGACAGGAAATGTCTACATGCTTGCTCTTGTTAAATAACACATGAAGTTGGCTGAAACTACGTCGGCATGCTTGTTGCTTCTCGAACTGGGTGTTTAACATCTTCCATAAATGTTGCCACTACAGCCTTTAGGGCCGCTAGATGGGGCAGGAGAAAAAGAGAAAACGTTTGCAGCTGAGAAGGGATTGTAAAGCAGAAAATTTCCTGATTGAGGACTTGCAACCACACCTCAGCTGGTGATTTCGCGTGCAATCTCAGGGGCAAGGCGGAGGGTAGAAATGCAGTTTTCTTCGAGGACCTCCCTGCTCTTTTAAACCTCCTGACCAGTTTGAAACTTTAACAGCGCAGGTAAATAAATCTCATGATTTTTCAAAGCGCAGAGCTTTAATAACATTCTTGTTTAAATTAAAAAATATATATATATTACCAAAGTTGAAGTTTTTCGCGTGTAGTTTCAGTGAACAGTTTCAAACCCGGTAAGCTTTTAAAGTATTTTTTCTAATTACAATTTCTGTAAGTTTCAAGGGCGTAATGATTTAGACCAGATTTAAGTGGAGTAGGCTTTCCTTTTATTTATTTCCAGTGTTTTTCCTGTGACCGCCGGGAAGGTAAGATAGCCTGTTTGCTTTGGTGCTCTTACTATATTTTTCTTTATAAATCTGTCCGAGCATGATTTCTGTGCTGTGAATTACCTGCGATTGAGCCGATTAGTAGGACGCCGAAAATAAAGTTTGTGCTGATAAGGTGGTAAATTTGTTTAGCTGTAAATTTACACTTCGTACTGTATAATGGTACGTAGGCTATGGATGTATTTGTGTTGTGAGCTTTGAGTTTCTATAATATCGTATGAATACTTTTCCTTCCTGGCAAAATTAAACCACTCGAGTATGTAAAAGACGAATGTATGCTAGATTTATGTAAACGTTTATACTCGACAACAAACCTTGGGCTTTGTGCGAGGGCAAATTAAGAATGACTAAAACTATTGTCATGTTTTAGTCCCGCGGTTATTGCACTTTGTGATGATTTAATGGAAGGTACGCTTCATGATTTATAGATAAGATGTTGGACTTGTGTAAGTCCCATATAAAATTTTTATATTAAATAAATTCGCAAAACAGCAGCTGTCACAGACAATGAGCCATTTAATGTTTCAAGGTTTTTGGCCGCTACTCAAAACTGACGTGAAGAATAAGTATCGGAAACAACCTGAAGTATCCCTGGCCTCCGTTTACTGAAACTGGCGGACTGGGGGTGCTGCTCGCCTGGACGCCTTGCTGTGTTTTTCTAGAAGGGAAATCCAGGTATTGGTTTGTATATAACCGGATTTACACGCACCCCCCAGTGTGTAAACAGTTACCAACTTAGAATCATGGGAAAGAATCCCAGAGCTCTCCATCTTCCCACGTGTGTTTATTTCCGCGACTTGCCTTAATGAGTCTCCGATTCCGGAGAGGTTTTTTTTTTTTTAGGAAATGTCTTGTATATAACCAAACGAAGCATTTTTGAGGTTCTCCCCCTTATCTCTTTGGCCGTAATTATGTATACATTCGTTTTTGATAGATTTGAAGAGTTTTGTCAGGTGACCTTGAATAAGGGCATATAGAAAAGAAAAGTTATCTCTCTATGAGTGAAGTTTACCTTCGGTTTCCAAAGGCCAAGGACACAGAATTTTTTTTGTATATCGATAAGTTCAGTTTTGAATATTTGGCAAGAATTTCTGCATAAGTGTTAATGAATTCCTCGTGTTCTTACTGTAGATGGCAGTTGGCATCATGATACATTGTGAGTGCTATTGTCTGGGAAAATGATAATTGATACTTTATTGATCCCCATAGGGAAATTGTTTTTACGCCTCCCTCAACTTGCTCTTTGCAGAGTAAGTTGTCCGCGAAGGGCAGCCACCTGTTGGGGCGCCCAGGGAGCTGGGGGTTAAGGGCCTTGCTCAAGGACCCACAGACGTGCTGAGACTGGGTTTGAACCAGCGACCTTGTGATTTCAGGTACACAGGCTTAGCCCACTGAGCCACACGCTGCCCAAAAATGCGCATCCATTCTGAGCTTTGGTTTTCTCATGATGAGGGATGTTTAGGTTTGAAGCCCTATTAAGCCTGTCGGAGGTGCGTGAGACTCAAAAGCATCCCTGTGATTCCGTTAGCTTCTCCCCACTCTTTGCTTCTACTTCAGCTTGTTTTGACCATTTGACACACTTTCACCATTAATCAAAAACATTCCAAGTCGAGTCGTGCTAGGACCGCGCTGTCTTGCTTTTTGTAGCACCTGGATTAAATACAAAAGTAAATCGGGCAAGAAAGCATCTATGAAATCTTAGCTATCACAGTTTGCAAGTAATGACAAAGATGTGAGATGCCGGTTGAATGACTAGATGAATAAAACTGATGTTTTGTCTATGGATGCTGTAAAGCAGGGGAGGGTAAAGTTACAACGATTTCAAGGGGCCCTAAAAATGTGGAATATAGTGGGATTGGTCTAGGTTGGGGGTCCAATATGCTGTATTTTCATGGGGCCCAAAATCGGTACCAGCACCCCTGCCTGCTTTGGGAATTTGTCTTCCTCCTGGGGAAAAAAAATGAAACTTTCGAATTCCCCAAAATGTGCTGTACTTTCTGCTTGATGTTTATGGATGAACTCGTTCTAAATGTAGTGAAGTTATCAGGTGAATCTGAAGTGGATTATGCTTTTGAAGAAACGGTGGCAAGACTCTTAAGTGTAAGACCATAAACATTTTAGCGTTCTGCAGTGTAACGGTTTAATTTTGTAGTTTAGCTTTGTCAAACCTTTACCTCGTCATCTGTAGGCATGGCAATGATTGCTGTTTAACTAAAGGAAAACATTTGTCTCGTGTACCAATCTGCAGTAAACATCTTAATTAAGCTGAAATTATCCTACTAATGAACCGTGACGTGAACTGTTATGATGGCTTTTAAAAATGGTATTTAATTACACTTCTGTCTCACGATGTGTACAAGTCCCGAGACTTAATGTTGAATATGAATGCATTAAAAACTCATATCATTATTCTGAAAGGAATAAAGGGACCACTTTAAATGTACTGTCAAGTCTGTTAATGGTGAGAGGTATGCAGTACTGTGCAGAAGTCTTAGGAAATGAAAAATGTTTAGATCTACAGGTTAGTGTAAAACTCATTCTGTCAGCTTTGCCATTTAAAAATCTCATAAAATACCCACATTATCAGCTGCTACTATCAAATAAACTGATGTATCTTTTTCACTCGCTCACTACTACACCATCAAGTTATTTAACTAATTAAATTAAGTTCTGCGGCTTGTGAAATTGAACGTATACATGGAGTGGCTGAGGAGCTCCTGCGCAGAGGTTTGGGAACCGAAGCAGTGTTCGTGAAGCCATCCAACAAGATGACTTTTTAGAGGACAGAAGAAATTCTTGTTTAGTTTCTGTGTTACTGTTAATTTGCATTTGTTCTACTGTTAAATTGTGGTGTGTTCCCACCCCCAAGCAAATATACACTTATTACCCAGATAAACCAGGTCTGTGCCTTTTTGCACAGTACTGTAGGTTGAAATGCATTTAACTCCAACTGAACATATTAACAGGAGAGAACTTGTCACTGCAATAGTTCATTATAACGTCTAAGTGTAACGTCTCCCAGCTCTCCAGCTGAATCTGCCATACGAATGTTGCTATCTGTCAAAAGCATTTTTAAAAGTCATCCTGTTTTGGAGTAGTAAATGAACAAGCCACGGTGGCCCAAGCTAACTGTTGCGATTCCTCTCTTCACCCTCAAGCCATTAACCGGTGGAATTTGTTTTGCCTCAACAGGTTCCTCCCAGAGCTGGGGAAGTTCTGAAGAAACAGAAAAGCAAGCAGCGGCGGGGAGGACTTGGAGCAGAACCTTTGGAGGTTTGGGGAGACGGCCACACTGACTGCTTCTGAGACTACCCTCGGTGCCGGACTGATTCTGGATGGCTCTTGATTTAATAGGACTTCATCGATTCGAAGACTAGCCCTCGTCTTCAGTTACGTCGTCAACTGCCAGTAAGGCGGCAGGACGGGCAAGGAATTAAATTGGCAGATGCCAGGGATGAGTGAATTCTGGCACAAGATGAGTTGCTGTGTGGTGACCAAACCCCCACCAGTGAGTGTCTCATCCTCTTCTACCCCTATTAACAGTCGGTCACATGTTCTCTGCTCCATTTCCCACTATCAAGATTGAGATGGACTGTTTGGGCATCAAGCTTAGTGTGTTGAGCATGATCAGTTTGCATGATATGTAATCGGTTTACCGTAGGGTGACTTGCGTTAAAGTAACCAATACTAAAGTAACCCTAAAGTAACATTTTGCTTATTGTCACAGTGACGCAAAAACTATTTTTTTTTTTTTTTTTTAAATAATCTTATTTTTTTTCCCCCATAGCAACTATTTGAAGTCCTTTATAGGTCAGGCCTCTAAAAAGGGTGCGGTGGATAAGACGGTTTTTCTGATTGGTTGAATGAACTAGGTAACCTACATACTGAAATCACAGGAGTGTTTTGGAATTATAAATGCAAATGTGAGAATGCCCAAACATCAAGCGCATCTAAGACAAACTGCTCTGTAACAAAATCTTTGCATCCTACCATGGGACCCATATTCAAAAACGTTTAAGTGAGACATACAAATAAGGCCATTGTTACTGGCTTATAGCTAAGGTTTGTGGCTCATTTGTTCTGCACCCATGTGATTGTTATTCTATTTATTGGTTCAATAAGGCTGTGCATATAAAACTAGGGCCATTGCCTTTAAGCAGCTAGGAAGGAAATTGATACTAAGTGCTTGAACTAATCATAGTGACGTAAATTTAGCCTTTTGGGATGAAACGAAAAAGTGTCATAACATGCTATTTACTGACCTCACTAGTAAAAAATGTTAGTGCTATTTGAAGGAATTGCTATTCTTTGTAACTCAGTGTATTCAGTTGGTATTCTTGCTAGTCCTGATAATTCCCAGGAGGACAGATTGATTTTGATCTGTCTCATGCACTTTGGCCTGTAATTTTACTCAATTTGAATGCAATAGTGAGAACATTCAGATCAGTGATTTGCTTGAAGCTTGCATAAAATGTTCTACAGTTCGTATGCAAAAACTGTTAACCCCACATTCTGTTTGACGCGTGTTTGTCCAAGTGCCTTTAAAGTGTCCTCAGTTATATAGAACAAAGTTCTGATAAGGGTAACAATGGAATGAACTACCTTCTAATACATCTAGAGGACGTTAGACGGAGCATCAGTCACAAGGAAATCTGTGCAGCTGTCTTACTTGAGATAGACCACCACTGGACAAAGGTTTAACAGAGGAAGCTGGCTGGTTGGATTATGTGAAGAGGAACCCCCCCCCCCCCCTACCCCATTCTTCCTTCCTTTTTTTGTTTAATCGTGTTTTCCATCCTTGGAAAATGAGTGGAGTTGGGGTTGGTGCTTGTCGGGGCGGTTGACATTTTCCAGTAAAGACCTTGCTGGTTAGAGCCATATTGTTTTGTGAAATCCATTTTTGCGGTCATTTCCTGTAGTACACCATGAGGCAGCATGGAATTTACACAGGCAGCCGACTGCATGCCTTCAGCATAACGCACATATAGCAGGATACTGAATGGACGATGAACTCGGTGGAATGTATTTTCTTCTTCGGTGGGGAGTTCATTTCATTTCACAAGAAACATTTCAGTGTCTTGTGTAGCACATGACCCAAGGTCACAAGATTCCTAAAAGCTGTTGTAAACATGAAGGAACTTTTACCTTAAGGTTTCTCTTCCATTGTCAACTCGTGTGTTTTTAGTGAGACTGCCATTAGAAAATGGGTAATGATTTATGTGCTGTTGTCATACTGTCAAGAGGAATGTAATGTGGTGTACAAAAGTTGGTCTTTGGAAAAATGGCATTCGAGGAATATTTTAAATGTGAGGCTGGCATGTAGCTTTGCACGTTAGGAGGGCCATAATTGTGATCAAGAGACCGTTGAGCGAGGCCC
This sequence comes from Cryptomyrus ogoouensis, assembly GCA_025773925.1. Classification (NCBI taxonomy): domain Eukaryota; kingdom Metazoa; phylum Chordata; class Actinopteri; order Osteoglossiformes; family Mormyridae; genus Cryptomyrus; species Cryptomyrus ogoouensis. The sequence goes on along the minus strand of JAOYFF010000135.1, from coordinate 15,207,122 downwards.
TTAAGCCCTAGCCCTGTTCCAGTGTCTGACTCTGCTTTGGCTCTCACAATAAATAAAGTGTGTGTGTGTGTGTGTGTGTGTGTGTGTGTGTGTTCAATTTCGTTTTCTTTACACCAATAAATGTTACACTTACAACCTCATTGTTATATTGTGACTGGTGGGAGGTATATTAATTTTATTTCTGCACCCAGGTACTTTAAATTTTGCTCTGTATATATAAGGGGGTGAATTTTACCTGCCATTTTACGAGCCCCTGAACAGCATAATCTTGTCTTTGACAAACCCCACACTTCAGGTTTTATTCTGCTTTGCGGAACTATTGGCATTTTAGCCTTTATATAAGCCTGTAACTATTATTTATTATCCTTGCTGTGGACCTACTTTTGTGTCTTTAATAAAGTGAACTAACTAACTCTCTGAGTACTGATGGTTTTCTGGTTTCAGAAGAAGAAGAGGAGAAAGATTGATCGCAGCATGATTGGGGAGCCCATGAACTTCGTCCACCTGACACACATCGGCTCTGGAGAAATGGCCGAAGGAATGCCTCCGGTAAGAGCTGCAGCAAATCACCGGACGACTTGCGCTACTGAAGTGACCATTTGGGTTTTCCACAATACTAAACTGCTAGATGTGCATGGAATGCATGGACACAGATTCTGTCTGATTTTGCTATTGGCCCACAATGCTGATTGAAAGTGTTAATACCGTGCTGGCTAATTGGACTGGCTGATTGCTTGCAGTACATATGTTGTGTGCGTCATTGCATATGTGCTGTGATTACGAATATCTGCTCTATGAATAAAATGTGCTTGCAGTTGATCTGACAGCCTGTAGACAAATTGAAATTATATCCCTAAATCAAGCTCTTTTTTGATTGCAGTCTATCTAGCTTTACTTTTATTATTCTGCTCTAGAAAAGAGGCCTTTTTATACCCTTTTTTTTCTTTAAGCCTAATTGGGCGATGAGCTGTTGATGTTTTTGCAGTAGGACTCCGCCATGCCGCTTCTGCTCCAGCATTCCTAACTTTAATTTTTTAACAACCCTCTTTTTAATCCACTAGCATGCTGAACAGTATGGCTGGGTGATATTTTTAGGACACCACACCGTTTTCAGAGATTTTCAAGATTTGTCACGGTGTTCTAAAATTCATATGTAGAAAACGGTAAAATATGACAGGTGGTTTTGAGTTTTTCTGATGACCCGATTTTGTTTTACTAATAGTTATGGAGCGTATGACAAGTATAATGATAAATGAGGCCAACAACAGACTCATACCTTGATGGAATTTGTTTAAAATGTTACTCCCTTCTCGCCGGTTACCATGGCGTCTGCCACCGTTGCTCCTCTTCACCCTTCTCGGTAGCCCCCCCCCCCCCCCCCCCCC
>JAOYFF010000135.1:15186197-15201377 GCA_025773925.1 Cryptomyrus ogoouensis | reverse complement strand
TATAAGAGTTAAAAAGTAAATATTAAAAAAAATTAAGCGGTCAACATTGAACTTCAAAATGCAACCAAAGTGGTAATTTGTGTAAATTCTCTATAGTGGATTCACAGTAATCAAGGCAGCACTTTGAAAGGAGCGGCTTCAGGTATTTCAGCATATGGAGGTGTGTGTGTGTGTGTTTAATGCGGTGTTTGATTTCCATTCCAGGTTTACAGTTCTGTTTGCATGTGTATCTGTGCCCTGTGCACACAAGCTGGCACAAAGCACATGAACTGAACGGTTGTGAAAAATCTAACTTTTTTTTTTTTTTTTTATGGGTAAATGCTTTGCTCAGACTCTGGTGCGTGTGTGAGTGAATGAGGGAGAGATTTTTATATTTATCCTTGTATATCACAAAGCCCAGTTGCATGGTGGGACAAGATAAACATTTTAGAAATCTTTACAATGATCTTGCTGTGGAAAAATTTCTGTATCAATCATACAATAAAGCGCTTCAGTAGTTTGAGGGGGAAAAAACCTGCCATCTTAATTCCATATGGAATAAATGGCATCCATTCTTCCTTTAACTAAACACTGTATCTTTGCTGAACCATATCACCTCCTCAGGATGTAAGTGGAGAAATTTGTGATGCTTGAACAAGCAAAGTCCTGAGGCTCAATTATTCTCCACACACATTACTTTCTGGAACCCTTGATATGATCTTTGATCACCAGGTGTGATTTACTAATGCTGGTGTTTAGTGTTACTGTCCAAACACATTCAAATCAGACCGTGCTTGTTACTATGCACAAGGCTCTGAAATCTCGTATAGAGCAATAATCAGTTGAATTTTCAGAAAGCATTTGTTAGTTTTTGCCCTCTGCTTTCACACATGCACTTTGAACTCTGACAGTGAAAAGGAAATTAACTAAAGTATTTATCACTGGGGTTCACTGGTCTTGTCCAGATCTTTTATGGCACTCCATAAAGCTTCTGATTTAATAAGGGTGTAAGTAAGATTAGTCACTTGAACTAATAGCATTATAAATGTGATTTTTAAATGAAAATAAACTATATGGGAAAAATTGGTTTTTATTTTTACAAATATTGTTCAAATGCTATCATTCAGCGCACCATATGTAACATGTTGCAATAATGTTAGCTCATTCATTCATAAAAGTACTATACAGAGAAAATGATCTACACTGTCTGACCATGAGGCTTGGAATCTGACCATGCCAGTATAACCTGCTATACACTGTCACTGGAGTGACCATGGGGCTGTACTGGGTGCCATAGTTGGTCTTTGGGTGCCATAGCATGGTCTTTGGGAAATATTGCGTTCTTTAAAAACAGCTCCAAGCTCCAAAAGACTTACTCTAACTGAATATAAACAACTTTACAATGTTTGTTGCGTTGCAGAAATCAGTACAAGTTTAAAAAAAAAAAAAAGTGCCCTTTTAGATGACACATCTCACTTCTTTAAAGGATGATAAAGAAATGGTGGCAAATGCTAGTTAGTGTTTAAATACGGGTAGGGAGCTTCTCATTGCTTAGATAACCAGATCTTAGACATGCACAGTAACAACAGGATGCATCTACACTTCCATCCAAACTGTAAAGTAAGACCTGTTGCACTTTTTTTTTTTTTTTTTTTTTTTTTTTAAATGGCTGTTACATAAGTTGAGGGATGATCTCACCCTGAGCCATCAATCAGATGGCTGTGACACACTGCAAAGGGCTGCGTTGTTATTGCTTGTCCACAGAGCAGCTTTTATGTAACGTTCTTTTTGTTCCCGGTTGCAGTTGCTGCGAATTAGCCCCTAGCCCATAAAGCCAAGCTGGCATGGAGTCTGATACCCATGAATCACTGCCAATAAACTGGGCAGATAAATGTCATGTAGGATGGCAGGAAGCACCCACAGGTCCTGACGTTAAGCAGTAAGCTGTAACAGCTTTCCCCATTACCCTATTACAGAACCCAAGATCAGCCTGCCACAATGACTCCTTGCTGCACAATGTTGCCTTCCTTGCTTTGGCACTGGAATACGGGGTGATCTGTGTCCCCATCCACGTTCTCCACTTGGCTGCTTGTTCAATAGTCCTTCCACCTGATTAGCCCATCTATATATATATACAGTACATATTACAGGGATAAGGTGTGGATCTTTCACCTGTTCATCTTCTCATCAAACCTGCAAGACAAGAAAGATCAATTACTCTTAAGAAATTGACACAGATGTGCTTATTTTGGTCAAGGTGTCTCTTAGGGAGTCTTCAGCCTCTTAGTGTCTTCTGTTCAGCTCACTAATATGTATGTTAAGTGTCTTCTAGTGTGAGGTTTCGTCGACCCCACCTGAGTTCGGTGTAGCCCAGCTCCAGGAAAGCTAAACCTAATATTCAACTTTTGCAAGACTGAACTCCAGAACCTGAACTCGTCTGAGAAGGCCAGTCACTCACTGTCGGATACAGTCTGGGATCTGCACATGCTCCATGGGAATGTATGTGCTGAGCTCCTGGAGGCTTCTGACGAATCGCACCTTTCGGCTGAACTTCACACTGTGGTGCAACCACAATGGGGGAAAAAAGCACAATTTTTAGTGGAAGTCCTGAATCCATATGGGGATTTTCTGGTAGGTAACATGGTTTAAAAAAAAAAGTAACAATGACTTCATTTTGATCTAGGGGCAATTACTCAGGTGAAAACTAAGCAAAATGGTCCTTACAAGCAAGAGGAAATATTTCAGGATTGTTTATGCAAAATCCACTGAGTAATATACAAATGACTTTTCTAATTCCAATATTGGGATATTAGAAATAAGTTCTGCTGTATCTGTTATGTGAAACTGCTGCCCACAATAACTAGTTGGATGTAACATTTCTTTGTTTGTCAAAGCTCCAAAAAGCCAGGCAGCAACAAGCAAATCCAACCAGTAACACTTTCCAGATCTGCGCAGTCTGGTAGACTTCAGCCCTGTGGTTCTTACCTGAGGAATGGCCTGACAATGGTGATCAGGCCCTTGATGAACCAGTTTGGGTGGACAACGAATAGGCCTTTCAAATCCTTCCTCAGCCTAGAGAGGAGGAGGCACAATGAAGACTGAGTATCACGAATGGAAATGTGCAGACTGTCTGAACAGCACTAGTTAAAATCTACTAAAATGTGGCATTTCACACTGATTAAAGAAAGTTGGGATAATACAAGGTAATCATGTGATATCATCAAGACAAAGATAAGGTATAGGCACAGGGAACACGAGTGCTGGAATTGTTTTAAATGGTAAAAATCATGGGGTATTTTGCAAGGAAATTCCTGTTCTACGAAAGGAACATTGGTGACACAACTGTGGTGGTCAATCAGAAAGCCACATCAGCTGGGTGGTGACTCAGCGCAGCTAAGTTCATGACAGCAGAGGAGTGACTGAGCAGTGCAAATCCTGCTCTGACGGGAAGCCAGCTGAAGGTGGTGCATACAGCCAGATCACTCTCATTACTGACAGGCCCCCAAGGCCAGAGGACAGGCAAAAATCTCACAATAAAAAAAAATCAACGTCTTGGTAGGATGTTGAATCGATGACACTTGCCCCACCTATTTCTCAGAAATATGTTTAAATAACTGCCAATCCCAGTAACTGCTTCCACTCATCCATCGGAGGGATTCACCCTTAGTTCGCCTTTATTAAAGAGGGACATTTCAAAGTCATCTGATGCCCTTCCCTACATGAAGCACGCAGATGATATGCCACAATGAAACATGTGACTGAACCTTGCAGAGATTCCAAATAAAAGAACTGGCTAATTTAAGGACATCTGCATGGCTGATTTTAGGGGTTAAACCATGCTTACTCTAGTAAGTAAGGAAAATGTTGCATTGTGAACTTTATTTTGCTTTTGAGGTGAGGTCCCCGCCACCCAACTGCCAGCGCTGAGAATTGTGCCTGGGGTAATCTTTATAGACAAAAGTTTCCTACACCACATCTAGGCATGACATCACGCTTCTGACCACTCCAACTGCCTCAGACATTCTCAATGGAGACTATGATTCAAGAGTCAGACGTGCACAAGGCCTTAGGAAAGCCCAGCGCAAACCATAATGGAGCTTTGTCTCAAATCTGCAAACAACACGCAGCGTGTCTATTGACATTCCACACTTTTGTCGATAGGATTAACTGTGGTAATAATTAACAGGAGCAGCATTTTAATTTTATCGGTGACTCAATGAAAACCACAATGGGTGGAACAAGTCCACAGGCAGCGTATTGGTCCGTCGTGGATAACATAATTGACTGGTAAGGCAGTACATTTTTGAAGGGCAAGCTCTATCATGTGTGTGTGTGTGTGTGTGTGAGGTGAGCACACACTGTGATTGTAACCCCCAGTAAATAGGTTATCTGAGGAATTCTGGAGGAATAGCTCCCTCTCCACCAGACAGCTGTGCTAGCAGTCTGTGAATTAGTGCAGCATTCCTGTCATACTTCATAAAGGGGGCTGAGGGCAGAACACTGCCAAGCAGCAAACTCCCACTTCACACTGGCACAGACATTGGAGCTGAACACTCATTGGGAAGAAGCTCTGTTGATGTGCCCTCTTGTGGACCAAACTAGAATCGTATGTGTTTTTTGGGAGCCATACCTGAGGACCAACAGCAGGTTTGTAAGACCAGAAGTGCAGTGTACCTTTATATGCTAAATAGATAATATATGATTTCAATAATTATGTCTTAGGCACACAGGAACTCAAGGCAGTAATACTGGGCTAGGCAGCCTCAGTCTTCAGAGCCACAGGTTCTGCTGGTTTTATTACCTTTCAGTGGCAATCTGACTCAGCGCATCCTGTAAGGTAATTCCAATTCAGAAAGAGCAATTAAAGGCTCGGGTGGAATAAAAACCAGCAAATCCAGTGGCTTGTGACACGTAAACCTGGCCATTCTGCAATGAGGACTTTAGAAAGCACAACTAGGAGGAACGTCATCATGCACGCAGTTTTTGGGGATGGACAGTTCCAGTCCAGGTGAGTAGTGGAGTGACCTTTCTATACTATAGTCTACCTTTTGTACAAAAAAGAGAAAATCATCAAGTTTGCTGGTAATATTGGTAGCAATTTTGAGGCACATTCATTATTCATTTTCCCGGTGTTACTAGCTGTGTGATTTAGTTACACTGACATATAATGCAAAAAAAAATTCTTAACAAATGCTAAATGACAGACTGAAGTCCCTCAGCCATTTCATCATTGTGCCATTAACCAGAACTCTGCCCCTTAATGTAACCGCACACACACACACACACACACACACGCATCCCGTTCTGCTCACCTTCTGTCGATGGTCGTGTAACAGTCTCGCAGCCACTTGATAGTGGGCATCTTACTGCGGGACACCGCGCCGCACAGATACACTATGATGTAATTCTCCGACACCATCAGGTCCAGTGTCCCCAGAATATACCTGCGATGGTCGTCATTAAAACACATTAGATAGAGATGTGCCGATTGGCCCACCCAAAGCTGCAGTTTGGGGTGCCTTTTAATATATGTGATTCGCGATATAATTTCAACTGGGGTTCGTCCTCGTTTGAGATAAGCATAGTTAGGTCCACTGTACTGCTACGAATGATATCCTAAGGGAAAGGTGGTCAGAACAACGCCAAGGGTATGCTCTGTCACATGGCAACAATGTGATTGTAGGTTGTACATAATACCTGAATAGATTGTCCATTACGTATTGGTAGTCATCAATGGTGCTGTCAGGAAGATAACAGGAACTAACCACAATGATGGCATTCATTCCATCCCCATAGTAACCTAGAACACAGGGGTACCTCATCACTTCATGTTGGCGATCTTTAGCGGTGATCAGTCCATGACTTCAAGATCTGATCATGTCTTAACAATAGGCTCTACGTTTGTGTGACACTATTTCGTCTGGGACACTTTATCTTGGTATATTATTAGTCCATATGCATGTATAGCATGTAGGGTGGTAAAGGTTGTCCATTGCATGTTATATCACAATTTCCTTTACAAAATGCTGCACAACGTACATACATATTGACTATCAAAGTTTTGAAGGACAGTCCCCAAGCTAGCAGCCCAAGTTACAGCTGCCAATCTTAGAGGTTCGTCTCAGACCCACCTCCATGGGACAGCACCTGAAGGTAGGGCTCCAGCACGCTCATGTTCACGAGACTCTCCTGTCCGGCAATATGGAGTTTGCGCCACCGTCGGCCCTGGCTGTCCACCCGGTCCAGCTCCAATTGGCCCATCTCTGCCTGCTCTGCCGCCGCCCTATTGGCCGCTCTGGCTTCTCTCCGGCCCATCCGCGGGAGGTCATCTGTCGCCATCGACACAGTTAGCTGAGCAGTAAAAACTACCGTGTTACAGGTGTCAATTCACTGCCTGCACTGACAGAGTAAGTAAATATCAAAAATGAAGCACGCACTTAATGTAAACGTAAAGAAAATTGAAGCTTCCGTTACCCTCCCACTCCAAGTCTTGCATGCTGTCATTGAGGGTGAACGACTCGCTGTCAGAAGGTGTCTCCAGCTCCTCCAGGTTGATGTCTAGATCATCCTCATCAGGCGATGGGGAAAGTGCCGCAGCCGTGAACTCGTCGGAAACTGCAGAGTCGCTGCGCTCCAGCGTCAGGCTGAGGGCTGGTGCCATGAGACGCCTTTTCCGTGTCCGGTTTCCTGACAGTGCCAGGCTGATGGGAGGAGCTGCCATGACGACGGACCCATCAGCCAGTTTATAACATATAGTACCAGTCAAAAGTCTGTACACATCTGCTTTTAATGCATGTCTCCCTATTTTAGCTTCACCTTATAGTAAAAGGCCTGGAGGCAATGAAGTAGTACACAAATAAATTTTGCAACAACCAAAAGTGGTGTTCAACATCTCAAAATTTTCTCAAATTTCAGGCCCGTCAAAACGGCTCCATTTAGCTGGGAAGCATTGCAGTCTCTCGTCATTCTTTCAACCATCCCCCAGATGTAGCCACCTGGAACGCTTCTCCAACAGGCATGAAGGAGTTTCCACAAGTTTTGGGCACAAGTTTGCACCTTATTCTTACTCATTGATCCAACTCATCCCAAACCAGCTCTGCAAGGTTTAAGTTGCGGGATTGTGGGGGGCAGGTCGTCTGTCACAGAACTCCATCTCTTTCCTTATTCACAAGATAATACTGTACTTCCATAACCTCGAGGTTCACTTAGTATTGTTATCTTGTGATATTCAGTCGGTGTGTCCAGACTTTTGACTGGTGCTGTATGAGTTACGGCAAAATGAGGCTTTTCCCAAACCACATTAAGACTAACATTAAGACATTTAATTTCCTTCTACACAGCAACAAAATCAATGAGACTGTTGCGATTAAACAAGCCGTATAAAGGATGACCCTTCATAGAACTTTGAGCGCACGGTACCAGGCCTGTCGCCATCAGATGTCGGACTTTCCACTTCATCTGGGCTCTGGAAGGAACTCTCTGGAAGGGGCCTAAAATACATTTCACAATTTGAAAAATGTCAAGTTCAATTTCAGTCTGAAGGACATAAACTGCTCCTACAATCAAGTGAAAAGGACACCTGTATATTTATTGTTTTATTATCAACACATTTTTAAACGTTTAACTGAAAATAGATATAAAAAAATTAGGACGTAGGTATGAAGAGATGCATGACGGGGCAGTGCTACATTACGGGTTGGGACATTTAGAGCAGCTGTCCACAGTGCTGTACAGAGGCTGGACAAACTACCTGAAAGCAGTCATGAATGAGGAATCCAGCGGACACTGCACTTACGCTGCCTGTCTTACGAGTTAAGTGTTAAGTTACACCGCCATCTAGTGGAGATCTTATGTTTTGCCACAGTAAAAATCCATCCACCCATTTTCTGTACGGTAGAAAAATTGTTTTTCAAAGAAAATACCCGGATTATGCTAATTTAAATACAGTTGCCAGTGTGCATTTATTGTGAACTGGTCTGCTACTGACCAATGCATTAAACCCTTAAACATTTATGGCATAAAGTTATTAGTTGACTGAAAATGTACAGATTAACCACACAACACGGAGACATATAGCAAGATATGTTACATGTAAACCAAATTTTAACACTATACACTGCCACTGGGGTCACACCATGAGAATCACTGGAACAGTGTCATGTTAAGAGGGGTAGCATGTGGCGCAGTGGGCTAAACCTGTGTGTGTGTAATTACAAGGTTGTTGGTTCAAACCCTGTCTTAGCACATCTGTGTGTGCTTGAGCAAGGCCCTTCACACCCAGCTCCCTGGGTGCCGCTATGGGTGACTGTCCTTCATGGACAACTTACTCTACAATGAGCAAGTTGAGGGAGGTGTAAAGACAACTTCCCCATGGGGATTAATAAAGTATCAATTATTATTATTACATGATGTAACAGGACTGCTTCAGCTGTGGTGAGCGACCTCACCTGGGAAGTTCATCGTCTTGCCATTCCTCTCTGAGCTCCATGTCAGGGATGTGAGGCTGTCCCTTTGAGTCTCGGGAGCTCCTAGGAGATGAAAAGGAAATATGATGCATGAACACCAGGAGCTAAAACCAGCCCATTCTCTTCTACAGGGCTATTCAACCCCGCTGGTTTTCCAGCCTTCCTTCACCTGTGAGCCAGGTGTGAAGCCTCTGGCCAATCAGAATCAGTAATTATTAAACTAACTACCTGGGAGAACTGAAAACAAGGCCTGGATTTGGAATCGAGGGCCTGATTTGAATAGCCCTGCTCTACTAGATCCAGTCAGTTCTGAGCCTGGAGGAGAACTTCCAGAAAACTTCAAATTAACAGGAAGACCACAAGTGCAGGAGTGACAGCTCAGCACAACAGCGAAGGGCAGGAAGACTTCTCCGAAGACAGAACCCACCTACCATTGCAGTGGCTCTAGTGGAAAAGGGGGTCCTAGCTGGTAATACACAGGTGTACCTGACTAACTGGCCAATGAGTGTATATTGTATATTTATATATGAAGGCCATGAGATGCCCTTGTGATGTGAATGAGCTGCTCTACACAGGCTGCACCATGGCCAACAATGTCCAGACAGGGGCGCCACTAAAGATTTTGGGCCTAACATATCATATCGGCCCCCAACCCAGACCATTTATGTTCCAAAGTCCCTGTCACTCTGGTCCTTGGAATTGTCCTAATCCCCCCACCACCAGCATTAGGGGTTCGAATCTTCCCACCACTGTGTGTTTGCAGTGAGTTTGCACGCAGTGTTACAGCAGTTTCCTCCAGGCACTGCAGCTTCTGCTCCAAGTCCAAAGACATGCAGTTAGGACAACTGCCATCTTTAAATTCTCTGTACTGAATGCCAGTGCATGTGAATGTGTGAATGTGAATGTGAATGTGTGAATGTGAATGTGTGAATGTGTGAATGTGAATGTGAGAATGTGTGAATGTGAATGTGTGAATGTGTGCACGTGTACGTGCCCTTCAATGGACTGGCATTCTCTCCAGGAGGTTCTCCAGCCTTGTTCTCTATGCTGCGTGGAATAGGTTCTAGGTGAGCAGACTCAGGGGTTAGTAGTTGGATGGGAATATGAATTAGAAAGAAGGCAAGAGAATGGACATGTATTGGTAGTGATATGTCAGCAGAGACTTGTTCAAACATACATATATATGTAAATATGTGACAACGAAAAAGGGAAATTTTAAAAACAATCCTGGTTCATAAGATATTACCCTTCTTTCCAACAGGAAAACTTTAAGGGGTATGTTTTCTGCTTTTTTTCCTTGTAGGGTTCATGTTTTTTATGTTCTTAGTTTACTTATGTTCTTACTCATTTTATGTACTTGCAGTTTTGTCTAGTTTGTTATGTTTTGTTCTACGAAAACAAAACTGCACCATTTTCATGTCCCAAACCCTGTTTGTACCTGACCTTTACACACGTCACTCAGCACCAGAAATTCAAGTTTAGTTTTGTGCAAAAGCTATTTCGACGACACTCCCAGACGCACTGCTCAGTTTTCATTTATGATTACAGATACACTGGAATACAGGTGACGGAGAAACCCAGAGCCACACCAAAATGTCACACACCCCCATGACGATACCCCATAGAAAGCAAGACGTGTTTTTTTGGAAAGTGAAAAAAGAATCTAACATCTGATCTTTCACAGTTTTTCACACTCAATCACCCTCCAGACACATATTTTTTATCACCAGCAGATTCACCTGAAATTACTTTCAGAGGCAATAAGTCCTCGCCAGTAGTCAGCGAGCATTGTGGTAAAACTGAGTAAATTAAGATCTCAGGTAGAGTGAAAAGAGGGAGCTTGTGGCTTGTGTCTCATTATAATAGTGTATTTCTGAAATTTTGTATCACGAATGAAAAATCGAGGATGGAGTCACGCAAACAATTCAAAGAAGCTACACCCTGCTACTCAGATGTACCAAGGCAGTAAACCACTTTTGTCCGCACACCCCAATGCAGACGGCACCATGTTCTTCTTAGGAAACTTCACCTGGCACAAGATCACACAACGATATGCCTGCATCATCACCCATCAACACACAATATAATACATGTTTTACTGAGGACAGGTCAGACAAGGCATAAAACCATTAAATGTGTCATTTTATTTTGTACTGCAGCCGAGAACAGAACTGAGACACAATACAATGACCAGCCTGTTGTTGACCTGTTGATTTCACAAAGAGGCAATTAGCATTCCTGACAGCACCTAATTGGAGAGCCGCATTCACAGAAACCAGCTACGCTATTCTAACCAGCTAGTGGGAAAGCCCATAACTCACACACCTGTGGTCCTGCGTGGCTGTGGAATGTTAAATAAAGTGGGAGTCATGCTGAGACAAGACCACAGGTCTGTACACCCAACCAACACACACAAAGGCGCAGTGAGCATCAAGGGAAGGTAGGTTGGGGTGCTTTATGCCATACAGTCGACGGCTCCACGACACCCTAGAGACAATGCACAGCAAGAGCAGCAACACAGACACCTGAGGTGCCTTGTCATTAAATCTGAAATCATCTGGTATCTATACGAGGTTTATCTTTAAATTGAAATTAAAAAATCATAGGCAACAGGTATAAATTACAGACTGATGCCACTTTACAATAAGGCTACCCATATAAAGGTTTATGAATGCTTTATAATCTGGTTATTAATTAGGTTATAACGCTTTGTAAAATATTAATAGACAATTTTAAAGTGGTACTGAAAAGTGTTTCAAACACCTGACTGGTGCATCCTCTGCTCACACAGCATTTAGAAATGTGGACGTGCATAACTAGTAGAGAGGACAGTAATTCCCTAAGACAAAATAACTCATTAGGAGACGGTTTCAATAAAGCCATAATTCAACCTAACATTCACACTGAAGAAGTTTGTGATAGATCGCAGTTTCCTGAAGCCTGGTCATATGGGCTTAACATGCAGATCAAGGAGGGGGCCGTTCATCTCCCATGGGAGGGGCCTCCCATGCCGCTCAGCAGTCTGAGAACGATCTCACACACCAGCCCAAAAAGCGACGGGGCCTCTTAATGCACCGGCAGTCCAGCCCATCTTTCAAAGACGCGGCTTCACCTACAAAGGCTGAGCTCAGACCAAACAGCACTGCGGTGAATTGTGCAAGAAAGAATCAGACTAAACTCATGCTTAACTACTGGGATTTTTTTAATACTACGGATATGAAGAAATACCGACATCAGGATTGGCAACTAAACATGGCACCCAGAGGCAGCAGATAGCAATGTGGTCAACAGCCTGGACCCCTCACCAAGAGGTTGTTGGTTCATATCTCAATCGAAGCACACCTAGTTTCCATTAACAAAAGATACCTTAACAAGAATTGCTTGTTAATCCCTCTCCATAAAAGGTATGTAACCTCTCTATGTTTTGTTTTTATATGTACATTTGAGTATGACACTGTAACTGCTATTACCAAAACCACTACCAATAACAATAATAGTATGAGACATCCCTAAGGGTGAAACACCATAGTACACAAATACTGATGTTATTTCATATGGTCAGAGGAGCAATGGGACATCAACAGTGACAACAGGTACCAATGAATGGATGACCACTAAAGGCACTACTGTCAGACTGAATAGAGGGTTAGCGTGATATTATTGCACAGACAGGCTACAGGAAGTCAGTGAGCTGGCACTTCCTGACGGGATCAAGTCTTGTAATAGTACTGATTCAGTTGCACAACAGCAAGATGTTATTTTGTGCTTCTCCTTTCGGCAACTACTGGAAGAAAAGAACGTAAAAGTGAAAGGGGCTAATAAAAAAATACAACTTCTTGAAGAAGAATCATCTGCATGCTATTTAAGTTACGGAGACGTGGGCTGTGAGGTGCAAAAGTGAATGACAGACACTCCATTACCATCAGCTCTGCGGCTGCCTTGCTCAGCTCAAACAGACGCAGCTCAGTCTCAACATGTCAAAACACATTCAGATGGACTCACCCATTGAGCTTGAGTTGGTCCTTCAGGTCCAAATGTGTTCCCATTGCACCGACCTCAAGAGTACAGCAAGAGGTCTGCCAGAGAAGTGAACTTTAGAAAACAAGTTTCAGTTTGACTAAATAAGACGCAACAGACTGATCTGGTTGAATAGCCTCTCCCTGAGTGATCTGCGTGCCTCTTTCGGCTCAACCTCTCTGTCTGTACAGGTTTTTCTGCATTTTGTTGCAACCTGCCGGAGCGACACCCCATTGGTCCAGCTCACCTGGGCAGCCCTGTTCTCCCACAGGCATCACATCGTTCAGCAAGGGAGGAAGGAGAGAAGGTGCCTTAGCAGCAGGGAGCCTCATGGTCCTAAAGCCTGCCCGTTTACTTAGGCATATTCATCACCATTATGAATGAATTAAATCCAGAAATATCTGAAAAGCAGAAAGGTATAAGCTGAAGCCTAAGCTTATTATGGCCACCCTGTATTTTCAAAGCAAAATTACGATTTTATCCCTTTGTAAAAACAGCAGCTCGAAACACATAAGTCAAATTGCAATCATTTGTAATCAATACCTTTTTTAGAGGTAAAACATGACTACAGTCAGTCCCCAGGTTACGGACGACATCTGGTCCCTAAATCCAGTTTAAGCCAAATTTGTAGGTAAGTCAGAACAACAATGATAATAATAATTATACAGAAATAACAGTAGTAGGGGGACATGGTGGCGCAGTGGTTAGCACTGTTGCTTCCCACCTCTGGGACCAGGGTTCGAATCTCTACCTGGGTCACATGTGTGTTGGAGTTTGCATGCTCTCCCCATGTCGTCGTGGGGTTCTCCCTGGGTACTCCAGGCTGGTTATCGGGAGACATCAGGCATCCTCTTAGCGAATACCTGCCAATATATTTTTGGCCCCCTCATCTTTAAGTCGCTTTGATGTTTCTTTTGAGAAGACTTACTCACTTCTCCTATTGCTGTTTGCCATTGTTCTTTTTTTATAAGGAAGCAACATCACCTTTTGAGCCCATTTATATATTTTCAACAGGTTAATTTATTTTGGTCACTGACAACTTCCGTTCTTGAGTGCATCTGGCCGCCCCTTGCATTAACTTGCATTAGGATCGATAATATATACTGTACACCCGCCTCTTTCCTGCATGAGCGCTCTCCCTTTGCTCCTGCTCTCTGACTGCAGCTGCGGTGAGTGACAACGAACATCTTCTGGACATCTTCACCGCCGTTCCACATCTACCTACTCCTGTCTCTCATGGCCGTGTCGACTTTAATCTTGCCCTTTTGAATGCTCGTTCCATAACTAATGAAGCTTATCTGATCAATGGCCTCATTATCCAGAAGAAAGTGGACGTGTTTTGTCTTTTAGAAACTTGGCAACAACTTGGTGGCTATTTACATTTGAACATGCTGACACCCCGGGGCTATGAGTACCTGTCTAAACCCCGTTTGACTGGAAGAGGGTGTATCTTGGCTGTCATTTATCGATCTACTATAAAAATTAAAGATGTCACTACTTTTGACTATATTGCTCTGAAGGTTGTTTCTTCCCCTCTGTTGGGGCAGTTGTTAGCAGAAGTTTTAGGAGGGCAATATACTAACTTCCTGCCAGATTTTAATGAACTCCTCACACTAATCTCTATGCCTTTCCGTTATTGTCCTTGCTGACTTTAATATCCATGTTGAAACTAACTGCTCCGATACGTCAGAGTTCATGTCAGCCTAAGAATGTTTTAATTTCACACAGCATTTTAACTTTCTTACTCACATTCATGGTCATATCCTTGATTTGCTCTCTTCTAAAGGTTTGAATGATCTTTCTGTCTCTGGTATTTCTGATCATAAGCGTATTGGATGCAGCCGTCACATTGCTGCTCCTCCTCCCGTGGAGAAAATCTGTCACATACCGCAATACGAAATCTGTCAATTCTAATCTCTGCTGGTTCTCTTCTATCCTCTTCCCTGTCTTACATAAACTCTCTTCTCTTGATACTATGGTTTTCCTTCTATAATGATACTATCTATGGATTGCTTAATGATCTAGCCCCTCTAAAGACTAGGCTGATCCCATCCACTCGCTCCGGTCCTTGGTTCACCCCTGAGCTCAGAATAATGAAGGCCATAGGCCGGTGTCTTGAACCCCTTTATGAGAAAACTGGTCTCACCATGCACATGCTTTTATACACTGAGCACATCCACGAGTATAGAGATGCCCTAAATACTGCTCGCTCATTTACTTACCCCTCCATCATAAGTAGTGCGACATCTAGTCTCAGTATACTCTCCTCCATGAACTCTCCTCCCAATACGCTGATTTCATATCAGATTTAAAGCTTGGACTACGGGGTAACTTTCTCAAACTAAGCACAGACAGAACTGAAGTCTTACAGTTCTGCCATAAATCATTAGTATCCAAATCCTCTAGATTCTGTGTTGGTATTGACGGTGTCTCTGTGAAACCGGCTGCTATTATCAGAAATCTATGGGACTCTTTTCCAATCTCTCTGTCTGCTCTTCCTTCAAATCTGAACTAAAGACATTTCCCTTCCATGAACATTTCTCTACCGTCTCTTCCTGATTGGTTTTTTTCTCTCCTCCCCGTAAAGTGACCTTGGATTTGCGAAAGGCGCTATATAAATGTAACCTATCATCATCTTTGGTTGCTTTCATGTGTTCCTATTGATTTTCTAGTGTGTGTGTGTGTGTGTGTGTATATGTATATATACATATACACACAC
>JAOYFF010000135.1:15152271-15186097 GCA_025773925.1 Cryptomyrus ogoouensis | reverse complement strand
TATTAGGGGTGTGCAAAGCAGCCGGTATTTGTATCTGTATTTGTTGAGGGGGGGAAAGTATTTATATTTGTATTTGTATTCGAGTAAAATTATTTTTGCGTTACACTTCTAATTTACGTTATAGTGTAAGTATTCTTTAATTATACCCATTATATATATATATATATATATATATATATAGGGGAAAAAAAACAGGGTTTTGGGCAACACTCATGAAGCTCACTTGTTTATTTACCTATCTCATACATTATCTTGTTTGTGATTCGGTAAGACTGATAGCTTTTGGGAGATGCAGTTCTCTCCATTTCTCCTCCTCAGCCTGCCCGAGGGGTGAAAGCAGGGCTCGTCCAGGACGAAACCGGCCTGCCCCCGAGGGGCGACAGCAGGGCTCGTCCAGGACGAAACCGGCCTGCCCCCGAGGGGCGACAGCAGGGCTCGTCCAGGACGAAACTGGCCTGCCCCCGAGGCCTCCCTTCTTCGACAGCAGAGCAGTATAGAGCAGCCCACTACCTCAACACAAAGGCCGGCAGCAAAATTCTTACAAAACATCAAATTTCCCTCTGCGGCTCAGTTTGGGCAGCGTGCGGCTCAGTGCGCTAAGCCGCCATGCCTGTGATGAAAAGGCCTCCCGTCTGAGCCCGGCCTCAGCAGAACAGCTACATCCATGGGCCCTTTAACGAGGCCTCCAAGGGCGCTGCAGGAGGCTGCTCTTTGCACTCATCTATATGGGGATCACAGAGAGCAAGCCGGAGTAGGAGAGAAGAGAATTTACCCACAGGGATCAATGCGTTATGATTATTATTAAACCAACATATAATCTCATCTCAAAGGGATTGCAGGTGTATTTTGTCATTCACTAATTTGGATAATTTAGTGAATGTTGAACACGGATGTTGAAAATTAGAATTGCGTTTTTCAGGTGCAAGTGTATTTAAAATATAAACGGGTGAACAAAATTCAAACGCTGTATTAGACATTAAAAGGCAAAAGATTTTAAACACATTTCAGAGTTAAAATTTTATTATATCAAAAAATTACAGAGTGGACATTAACTAGCCGTCATTATCATCAGATTACTCATGAATACTAGGTGTAGGGAAGGCCACATTACAAGTGGACAACTTTTTATATTTAGTTGAAAATACTCTTCCATGTTTTTGTTTGGTGAACTGATCATTAGTCAGTTGTGTTATACAAACAGAAGCCATGGATTACTCCTTTAAAAGTACAGATCTGAACTATCTGAACTCCAATTTATGCAAGTTGGATCTCTCCAAAAAATTTTGAATAAATGACAAACCACATTTCAAGTTATACAGGATTTCATAGATTGATTAGTAATTATAATTTGATCATGATATAAATACCTTTTATTTAGGCTGGAAAAAACTTAGGTCAGCTATAAATATATACTGGGTATCGCATTAATACAGTTAATACCATATCCAAATTTTGTTCTTAAAAACTTATGGTAGAGAAAGTTCATTTTAAAATGTTTTACAAACTTGCTTCCTCATAAAAAGTATAAAAGTCTTGAATGCCTATTACAGTATTTCCATGAACGGGACAAAATGTGCTCTTTAAAACAATGTTTAAAATGCTCATCATTAAACTAACCAGAAATAGCTGGATGACCCTACCCAATACTCAGGCTACAAGCAGGTAGTCCCTGTAAGGCAGGTACGCCTTTAGAATTCACCACAGTAACACGTGTTAGCACTAGCTGGTGTGTTGTAGTGTCCGATGCAGCAGCAGATACCATGGAATGCTGGCCTATTTAGCACATCTGCCTTGCTGTGGGCATCCTGCATTCACAGTGCCAAAACATCCCCTCCGCCTAGATCTTCTCCACATAGTTCCCAGGAAACATCCCTTCTTTCCCTCTCAAACGCCCAAACCACCAGCCTGATGGATCTAGGAGGGAGAAAAGCATGCATACATGGTTTAAGCAAAAGGAGCAATGCAGGGTATCCAGGATGTAGCCCTGTGATGGACTTATTTAGCTGGTTACATGCATGTTTTATTTATAGTAAAATAGTCTGCTAGATTCTCAGAGCAAGCACATTGCTGTAGGGCCATGGATATCGATCGTTTAAAAGACAACAATGATTTACAAAAGTGAATACCTTCATTTATGATGTCAATTATGTCTGCTGCGTTAAAGCTTAGCTCATCTGTGTCCTGGGCATCGTAGGCATACAATGCGCGGCACTGTGGCGAACGAGGTTTAGGTTTGGGTCGGCCTGCTCCCGGTTCTGGCTTATATTCTTTGGAGCGCCTGCGATGGAGGCTGTTTGGGAGCATAAAGATATTAAACTTGGATTTAAAAAATTATTTGTTCAAAGATAAATCATCCTCTGGAGATGGGGATTCCCAGTTGCCTCTGTTGACTTGGCTGGTTACGGCATGCAGACCAATTCAGCTCTCGCTCCTCTGCAGACCACCATGAACAGCCAAGCAAAAATAGTAAAAGAAACCCGCTGAGACTCACCACAACCCGCTGAGACTCACCCTGCAACTCCCTGGTCAGGCACATTCATGAAGTCCATGTTGGTCGGGGGCCCCTGCGGAACCCTGGATTGCCGCTGGCCTTGGTGTCGAGGTAGAGTGGGCTGCTCCATAGTGCTCTGCTGTCGAATAAGGGAAGCCCTGGAGGCAGGCCGGTTCCCCCCTGAACGAGTCCTGGTTTCAGCTCTTGGACGGGCTGAGGAGGAGGAATGGAGAGAACAGACTGGGAATTCAACACTGAGATGCATGGTTCTCATTTCAGGCCTCATACTCCAGGTGAACATAATGTAGGATTTCCATGCTATTCTTTTGCTCACCATTCCTTCCTGATTGGACTTGACGGTTGTCCAAGTATTGGCTCTTTCGCTTGTCTCTTCGTGTTGGCCCTATGGGGGGGGGTGGGGGGTACAGTGTATGTCAGAAATTCACATGCCACAACAGAAACATATTAGATAGCTATGCAAAACGCATACTGAATATCTATCAAAAATGTTTGAATCACGTCGGTGAAACACAGGCTCATTTGCATTATGACACTTTCCATCAGATCAATCTCTCTAGACTCACTAGAGTTCTTGGGTAGTCCTGGACCAATGGTTACCAACAAGAGCTTGCTGCTGGGTTTCAGAATCGCTTGGTCCCCCTGGCCCGTCTGGAACTGAATCTGCCTGGAACCCGCTGCCCCAAAAGGACCCCAGCCACCCTTTTTCACCTTAAACTCCAGCCTGGGGGAGAAAATATCAGCAATTCAGGAGGTCTTGAAAACACCCGCAGTCATGATATTAAAACAAAGTGCTTAATCGACTTCATAAAGAGACAGTGATTTGTTTTCTCTATCAAGCAATATTTCTCTATTCAGCAAATTTGCAGCTCCAGGACTAAAGCTGAATGGTAAATTGTAAATGTAGCATTATCACAAACGGCTTCAGAAGAATCGCACCACATCCAGCCCTATCAAGGAACTAGGAAAACAAAGCATTGCATATTAGAAGCGGCTATTCCAGAAAATTCCTTTAGTTGAGATGCTAAAATGCATTTATGCCATGAAGATAAACTGTTAGAAGATGAAGGAACGATGGAGCTCAGCTGGGTCGATTTCACCAGTAGTCCAGTAACAAAATACCCCACACGTCTAACAACTCCTAAGAGGCTATTTGAGTGCGAGGCAGACATGAGGCTCAGCGCAGGACGGGTGACGCCCAGACGACGCCCCAGGGTCGGTCGGGGCCCTACGTACAGGTTGTTGAACTTTATCGGCAGTTTCTTGCGGGTTTTCTCCTCGTAGCGCTTGTACAGCAGGCTTAGGAACTCCGTCTTGAAATTGCACTCAAGCACGCTGTCGTACTGCTCCTCATGGATGATGAGGAAGTCATCCTGGAGCGTGCTGGACGGGAGGGACCAAGCCTCATTAGCGGTACCCCTTCCTCAAAATCACCCAGATATTAAGCTAATGCATTTCAAACCTTTTAATAAACAGTATAACAAATGATATGCAAGATTTCATGTGCAAAAAACGTATTACAAGTAATAAACGTAAGGGCTACTAGGTAATACCTGAGAGAGACTGTTTGGACCTTGTCTAGTTCAATTTGCCTCTTCAGAACCTCTTGGATCTGGCCTTTCTCTGGGCCCTGCTTAACCTTCTCGCGTCCAATCAGATACAGGAATTTGGGGGTCAAGATAAGGTCACGCTTCACTGACTGTGGGTAAGAAAGAAATAAGTCATTTCCAGCCAGCTTATAGTGACTTTGGACCTTGAAAGTTCCCTCTTTAGTGCTACCTGTTTTCTCTCCACAGAGAACTCAGCACACACGAATCAGCCCGCACACTCAGGACCTACAGACACCCATACCCCACGCCTCACCTTGAACCTGCGGTCATATTTCACCACGACATCTGCAAAGTCGATTCGCTCTCTGCGGCCCACAAACTGCCGTATCTCAGGGTGATTGTCAGTGCCAATGTAATCTCCCACAAAGTTGCGGTTGATGCTGTTTCTCCGCCTCTCCTTCTTGTTCAGGAGAAGGTCTGATGCTGGAGGATCAGATGACAGTGTCAAAAAAAAGTGAAACACTGCCACCTGCTGTCAGAAGTCAAGATGGCACTCCTCTGATTACTTGCCTAAGGAATTGCTCTCTGCATTGTTTGCATATCACAACCGAAGTTTTTTTTACAAAAATTCTGTAAAAGAATCAATTTCTTTTACAGTATTTCTTCACAGGCAACAGGCTAACAGATACGCTGAAAATGAAAGGTCATGATTACCTTCTTCCCGCATGCGGACGTATTTGCGGACAGCGACGTGCTTACGCCAGGCCTTCTGGATGACGCGGGCATAGCCGTTGTACTTCCTCTCCCTCATCTCCTCTAGTAGGAACAGCTAGGAGGACATAATGGAGGCTTGTGTATGCATGTATCAGCATATGAAATGTTGCTTTTTGTACTTTCACTGGAATATGATGACAGTCTACCTGATTGTGACAATCATTCCTACCAAACGCTGGTGATCACTGCCAGTAACTCGGAAGGTGGCAGCAGACTGGACTTACAGACTCGGGGGCCTTGATGAAGATCTTGGCCTTGCCTAGCTGGTACTGGTCTTGGTCCATGTTGACGGAACGGAGGAGGTGCAGAACTCCCTGCTTCTCATCTCCACGCCACTTTGGCCACGTCTCCTTGGTCAGGATGGCATATCTGCACAGATGCATTAGAGCAGTGTTTCTCAATCCTGTTTCCATTCCAACCCTACCTAAATCAGGCTTATATGGTCCTTAATAGGCTAATAATGAATGTGGCAGGTTGAAAACAGTGTGGGTTGAAATGAAAACACTCTGGCAGGGGGAGGCACCAGGAACAGGATCGAGAACCACTGCATTACACCAAAAAACGACGTATTCTTAAATCACTGTTTGGCGTGTTTCCACCAAATTTAACCATTAACCAGTAAAAACTTTAGGCATCAAATAGCCTGAAGATTTATTCGAGTTATATCCAGAACTATTCTGCCCTGAAATGGCCATTCCACATTACCCAGCACGCACCTCTGCAGGAACTTGCTGAAGATACGGCGGAAGGCGTATCCGGCCCGGCGGACCCTGATGTTCTCTCTCAGCCCCAGGTACTCCACCTGGTGCTTGACCCGGCTCTCCTCCCAGTCGCGCGAACGCTTGGTCTCATTGGGCTTGATGCAGCGGATGTAGTGAGGGGTGCACTTCATCAGAGTCTGCACCAGGTTGTTGGCCTGTTTCTGAGGTCAGACAAAAGAGGCAAAGTTTACGACGAAATTTACGAATTTTTTGAAAATCAGCTCTTCTTAAATGGGATACCTGACAGGCCAAAGTAGAGTCAAATCCTACACTGGATAGCAGCTCCTTCCTATTGTGTGCACAAACATCAGCCTACTTACTTCAGCAGTGAGCCATTCTGCTGACCTCGGTCATGATCATGACAGCCTCCCATAAACTCCACTCCACTATAATCTCTACCTTTATCTTGCTTCCTGCAGTAGTGGGACGACCCCTTTTTTCCGCCTCCAGATTTTCCGGGAACAAGTCCTTGATGAAGGAACTGGACAGAAGAAAAGAAGTGAAACACAAAAAGGCAAGAAAAGACTCGAGTCATATTTTATGCAAAAAGAGACTCATTCGTTGTCTGTTCACACTTACTATTCGCTGCTCTGCATCAATTCAATGATGTCAATAAAGAGCACGTCTCTGTTCCTCTCGCAGAAGCCACTCACGTCGTACGACACCTACAAAAGCCGACACGTATATGGGGTTAGTCGCTCATTCAAATTCCACATTTGGGTATGTTTAAACACGCACTGCAGTACAAGGGATGAGTCATGGTAGAAAATTACTGTTTTGTATTTGGAACTTGAGATTAAATTAATTTAAATGCAAAAGTGATCCAAGATCAGAGTTCCTGACTATTTCAAGAGACTAAAATAAGTTTCAAAACTAAGACCAACAACAACAAAAAGATTTGTATAGAGCGCCCCCTGCCTTGCCAGCATAGTGATGCACCACAAAGCCCTTGTTCCAGCTGTTGAAGTGTTCATGGTTGCCGATCTGCATCTGCAGCTTCTGGATCAGCGTCTGGTCTGCACCTTCTCCTTTGGCATGCATAGTGGCGCACACGTCATCCAGTATGCTCATGATGCCTGGCGGGTTCTGGTAAACGTAAATGGGAACGCTGCAGTGACGTCACAGTGATTATCCATATCTGTTTATCCAGCTCGGGTTCACTGTGAGCCTGAACCTTATGCCAGGCAGCACAGCCTATCACTGAACACACACTCGCACAATACACTCACTGAACACACACTCGCACAATACACGCTTCTGTTTCTGGACCATGAGCGGAAACTGGAATGCCCAGAGGAAATGTACAGAGGTAGGGATGGGAAATGAACCCAAACTGTGGAGATGTGAGGCTCACACCCTCCACGGTCATGCAAACAAGCAACACGCCCCCTAAAAAACATCTGCCACGTCCAATCTGGGCTGAAAGTCCGTCACCAATGATTCATACCCAGTAGGTGCTGCTAATCTTTACTGACCCACCTGTCACTAAACCATTAATACTCACCACTTTGGACTCTATGAGGTCACACACTACTTTGTTGTTGAAATAATCGATGGGTGTCCATTTGATGCCCTCCTGCACATACTCCTCCTGTAAACAGAGCGGCAGACATGGTGCTTCAGTACCATGAATCTGACCAGAGGTCCATGTGACCTCGACATTTGCAGCACTGGGCCAATAGCAGATCGCGCAGTGGGACCGGTTTGTCTCGCTGGAGCAGCGGATCCTCGAAGCCCCAGAAAGTGTCAGCCTTGCTCACCTGCTCGGCCTTGAGGGTGAGCTCGATGAAAATCTGCTGCAGCTTTTCATTGACAAAGTTGATGCAGAACTGTTCAAAGCCATTTTTCTGTCAAGGAAATTTTTTGAAAATGTCACATTGTAAAGAAAAAAGCTATAGCACTTTAGGTAACGCTTTACATTATTTGCACCTTCATAATGCCTTTATCATGCATTCACAGAAAACATTCATAAGTATCACGTAAGTGTACTATAACAAGCTAACATACCTTAATTTCAACATACATTAATAGCAATATAATCACATAATGTTTGTTATTAATGTATATTAAAGCTGTTATGAAGGTAGTGTTAATGTAAAGTGTTACCTTAAACATTAGGATGCATAAAAAGTGTCATATTCATTAGAATAAGTAAGTTTGATGAAAACAAATTTCCACCCAGATATTTTTATGCCTTTTCTACTACAGTAAGCATAACAGATAAGTAACTCAATAAGAAGTGAACAAGGACCAAAAGCTGGTAAATGGAAGAGTTTCATATTATTCCCAGGAATCATGTCAGAATCAGAATTATCTGGGTCACTGTACTTTTTCATGACAGCAAGGGCTCAGTGGAACAGAAGTATATTGGGGGAAGAGTCTCCATATAAATATCACCGACTAAAATCTTGGTGGGAAAAACAATTTGATATACACATGATGGTTGTTCAGCCTGAAATAAATTCTACAGTCTCTTCTGCCCACCAGAGATTTAAATGAAAAAAAGTCTCACATTTTAATGTAGGGCCACCTTTCTAACTCTTGGTAGGTCTCTGCCAGGTTGGGGCTATGGTCAATTCATCCAAACAAGCGGAATGTCTCTGATATGGGTGACACTTTTAAACACAAAAAAATGTGGCTTTTTCCAGTTAAAGGTGTTTAATTAACAAATGTCATTTGAAGACACAGGTTATGCCTTTGATGATATTGCGACTCCAGTTTAAAGTCAGATCAAAGTTTTTCCTTCCTACCTGGAAGATCTCAAAGCCGTAGATGTCCAGCACACCAATGTTTAACTCCTCATGGTCTTTCTGCATGGCTTTGTTTATAGCCTAAAGCAGAACAAGCAGAGAAACCACTGCACATTTACAGCCACAGACGGAATGTATTATCACTTTAACTATCCTAGTTCTATTGGTTGAGTATAACACTAAAAATTAAATAAATGTTTTATACGATCTGTTTGTGCTAAAAACTGATGGAAGCCAGGCTTCACCTAGCATCAGAAAACAGCCAACGTCAGTGCAAGGCATTGTGGGATTGTACAGTTCCGCGTCACACCATGAGAGAGACACTCACTCAAAATGTACCTGAGATACAAGCTGGACTAAGCCAACCAAGATGTTAAACTCACGTCAACGAGGTAGTCGAAGAGACGAGAGTAGAGGGCTTTGGAGAGGGCGTCCCGTGTGAAGGCAGCCTGTTCTGTGTTCAGGGTGACTGAAATAGTCTCTGACTTGCCCCCCCACTTGCTGTCCATGATGCGACTGGTCAATTTATTTTGCAGGCCTTCCTGGTTAATGCCCAACAGGTAGGCGGGAAAGGCCAGGACTAAGGAGAAAGACAGGAATAAAAGCAGGGTAGATGCAGGCATGAACATAATATATTTTAGATAATTAACTGCTGAACAAGGTCACATCAGGTTGAGAAGCATGCACTGGTACAGCACACTGCAACACCCCCCACAAGACGAGACTCCTCGGGATCCCGGGTTTACACGCGGCCCAGTTCCATCCTCCGGAAATGCCCACCTATCTGTCAGAGCCAGGTGTTGCGTGGGCATCCCCTAGACTTGGTCCAGCCTCTCGTACCCTCAGCAGTGAGGATCCTGTGACCCGGATCACCCTCAGGGAAATGCACCACATTGCCATAGTGGCATAACTAATACTGCAGGTTATTTGCCACATTTGGGATTCCTACAGCAACAGCTTATTTTCGACACAAAGTCAAACCAGCCATACCCAAGGATTATTCGAAGAGACACAGTACCTAAGGAGTCCTGTCTTTGTCTCAGGTCACTGGATCCTTGTCTCGCAGCCATATAAGTAAGAAAGGGAGCATCAGGACTCGACACTTGGATCTTCGCCTTCTTACAAAGATATCCAAAGCACCACACACCTCTTTTCAGCGACCTCATGACCCCTTCAGATCTTGGTTTTGATCCAGGACACTTGCAAACAGACGCTCAGACCCCTCGCTCAGTCCCTTGAAAGCCCCGATCAGAGCCTCCATTGACTCAGCGAAGATGGCAGCATTGTTGGTAAAGATTGGTAAATCTATCCTCACCAACAGATGCCCTACAGATGATGGACCCCACAACCCTGCCCAAAAGAACTGAACAGAGTAGGAGCAAGAACACACTGACACACCCTGATGACGCCCAGAATCCCCTGGGAAGAATGCAGAGATTCTGCCTCCATTCTGCACAGCACTTACAGTACCAGGGTGCAATGTCAAGGAATATGGAGCTACTTTCACCATGTTCACCAGACCCTCATAGCCCTGTCAGCGTCAGTGGTCAGATTGAAGTCACCCGTGACCAAAAGTGTGTCACCTCATGAGCACCCACAAACCACCGAATGAAATTGCGAATAAAATATCGCCCTCATCAACATATCACTCACGGCAGTCTCAGGAGACACCCAGAGAGTGCCTTCACCTGAGTCTAATAAACTCGTTGAAAGGAGTGACATTGGACACCATTGGGAGGAGCTGATCCGTCACAGCAATAGCTACTTCCAGAGTATGGCAGCCATCAGGGCGAGCAGAGCAATAATAGGCATACCCACCTACAGAGATCTGGTCTGTGTACCTTAGAGTGCCACCACTGAAATGTAGAGTTTAGAAAGCTCCCACACAGCATGACAAGAAGGTTATCATGCTGGAAAGACAAGACATTCCACGTATCTACTGGACAGGCTGCTTTAAATTATGACCCGAGTTCTGCCATGCAGCAGGTGATGACACCAGTTCCAATTGCAAACAGACCTGTCCCCATTGGCGCTCTGGCGGTTTCGACTCTTCTGGAGACGAGGCTCCCGAGGGCTTTTCCCCCATCCCCTCCACCATGCGTGCAACCTTCCTGTGGGCGGCTGCAGCAGAGCTACTCCCGCGGAGAGCAGAAAAAGGTACTGTCTGCCATTTGAGCAGGGTGAAGTTTTTACGGTGACTGGAGTGCTAATCCTGCCACCAACCCCCAAATTTTTCCTTGCCAGGTCACGTGGTGTACGACATTTACTTGTAAACATCCAACTAAATGAGGAAATACTATATGTAGATTCAAAACTTGACATAAAAGCACAGGTCTGCTGAGCATTCACAAACTCTAATCTAGCCCAGAAACCTGGGAAAACCCAGGTAAAATCATTACACCAAGAAGACCAACACTATAGCCCAGTGGATCTCAAGTGGTTTAGCCTTAAAACTCACATTTTTCTTTGGACATGAGAAATTTCTAACATTTTGAAACAGATTTATTTCACAGACAAATAGCAAATAAAACAGTAGCAGGAAGCAATAGGAATTTTTTAGACATGCCCCACAACCTACAAACGATGTTTAGGTTGAGACCCACCAGATGATGAAGTGTTATACAGACAGCCTCCGGGTTACAAACATCGGACTTACGAATAACTTGTACTTACAAATGGATTGCCGTAAAGCCTATTAGACATTTGGAGTTAAATACAAAGGTTTGTAATAACGAGAGCACGCACCGCTTTGTGATGCTCATGAAAGCATAGCACAGCTTCAGCAGTTTATTGGCTCGAGGTACAGTATATACTTTTATTATTACTATATTATTATTGTTCCGACTTTCAAATTTGACTTGGAGACTTATGGAATGGATCTCGCTCGAACCCTGGGGACTGCCTGCAGCCTATTAAACTTGCTTTTCAAGTTTTAATCGTATATTATTTCAAGTTTCATACCATAATTACACATTAACTAGGTATCCTTAGCATGTTACCAACACACATAATACTTGCATGTGTAGCCTTCAAATCCTCCAGTTGTACGTAGCTACTGCTGATAATCTGCTCCACACATTCGAAGTCACTTAAAAACAGACAGACTCACAGTCGGTGCTCTCCACCACAGCGTAGTTGCCCTCCTCTCGGAAGGCGACGTTGCCCAGGTGCAGGATGCCCGCCACGATCTGCAGCACGGCGGCCTGATCGTCCTCGGTGAGGCCCACCACCTCCATGGCGTTCTGCAGACACACGTAGCCACGAGCTCACATGCTGCAGCACAGCACCGGCGCACTAGAGTGGAAGCCTGCCTTAAGGACCCCTTACACACACTCAAACGGTATCTAACAGGTACGGCATTAACACACTCTCCCTGTTGTACTGGACAGTGCAGATTGGTGACAATTCCAGAGCTCGTGGATGATTTTCATTCGCGTTGACTTCTTAATTCAGGGATGCTCATTCTTGAGATCTATCACCCTGGGATGCATTTCCCAAAAGCATAGTTGCTATCAACATTAGTACCTTAAATAGTTGGAACAGTGCAATTGCTGCACCGTAGCTCTGCAGGGTGGTAGATCCACAGAATCTACTTAAACTCGCGGTCATGCATTTTTTCCATATATGTGGGTCTTTCCTTTTTTGATTAAGAAAAGTAGGCTTATGTATCGTTATATTGCATGTACTCATTAGATAAGATTAACTTGAGTTTGGCTTATTTAAAGTTATAACGTCGCGTTTCATAATGTATTCGTTTATGTAGGCTATTTTATTCCTTTTGATGGATCGCTTGGAGATGATGGCTTTATTGCTATTTTCCATTCATATTATTTCAGGGGTATTTGTAAGACAACATCGTTATGGTTTAATTTGTTAAAGTAATTCATTACTTTCTTAATAGCTCTTACGGTGTGTGTAATTCAGAGGGGTCGGCAGAAAGAGAACATGCCGAAGGACAGAAGCCGTGACATTGCTGAAGCTGGTATTAGACAGAAATGACAGTGATATCCATTTCCCAGCAGTTCTAAAGTGGAATCTACTTATGCACTGGGTCCGTAATACATTTTTCAGAGTGCCTCAGTGTCTCTGTCCAGATTCGGACCACAGTCCATCCATCGGTGACCTCTGCTATAGAGTATTCCCAACACTGCAAAGAGGCTCTAACTCACCATGGTATCAGAGAATTCCTTCTTGTCACTCACATCCTCCACGGTATACGTTCCTGACTGGTTGAGGTACAGGTAGTAGTCTGAGGTTGTGATGCCCAGGTTCTCTCGCTGTTCTTTTGAGGCACCTTCTAAAAGCTGGAGTGGAACACGGAGAACAGAAAATGTCAGCAAGGTATTCCAAACCAACTGGGGACCAGTTATGCTATAAAACATTGATATAGAGCCCTTTTCTCTGAAAAGTTAAGCCCAAACAAATATGTTCTGAAGTACGAAATGACTCTTTATTTGGCAGTGAGATGGCTCTGAAGCTAAGGATCTGTACCAGCAACTGGAAGGTCACCGGTTCAAATCCTGTGAATCCCAGCAGGGATCCTACTCCATTGGACCCCTGAGCAAGGCCCTTTGTCCTGGGTATGACGTTAATCTACGTCCAGCCCTGTATGGAGGTCCTCCGATTTACAGGGAGGCAGCGTGTGGCTCGGTGGTCTAAGGCTGAGTGCCTGTAATCAGAAGGTTGCCGGTTCAAACCCAGCCTCAGCACGTCTGTGGGTCCTTGAGCAAGGCCCTTAACCCCCAGCTCCCTGGGCGCCCCAATGGGTGGCTGCCCTTCGCGAACAACTTACTCTGCAAAGAGCAAGTTGAGGGAGGCGTAAAAAAAAGACAATTTCCCCACAGGGATCAATAAAAGTATCAATTATTATTATTATTATTATTATTCGGACTAGTGTGGTGCTGAGGTATAACCCACTGCACGGCTGCACTCAGGCTCATCCCTCAGGGTTCGACGTGTGGTGGGTGCACTGCAATGCACTGCAACGTACTGTAAACAGCATCAGCGCACACCCCCTCACCTACCTACCTTTATTTTCCATTTGCGCAAGTGTGATTTCAAGTAACCTGGAATGCTACTTTCCCCATCTACTCGCCTTTGAGACTCCTTTGGGTCCAAGCACAGGGACAGCTATTTATCCGGCACCCCTGGAGTATTTTGGCACCTTGCTCAAAGGCCCAACAGACATGTGACTATTCTGCCGAAGGACAAGATTCAAACTTCCGATCGCAGGCAACCCACTAAGCCATAAACATCCCCCCAGTCTATCAACACAAAAAAGGCACCCAAGACATATGGCATCCTGTCCAGGGTACACCCAGGCTTTGTGCCCGATGTGGCCGGGGGGCCAGGGCCCAAGCGGCCTTTACCAGGATAAGTAGTTGGAAGATGGATGGATGGACGTGTGAATGGATAGATGAATGGAGGGATGAATTAATTGATGGATACTAAGAATTTTTCAAAGGGCTACAATCAGGCACTCTCTGTGAAATATTCCCTATTTGCACCAAGGTAGCCAAATCAGTAAAAAAAAAAAAAAATTGAGGAGAGGCTGACAAATGGCAGGCAAGTGACTGTTTAACTGGCTAGACTTTAAACTCTGATGAAGCACAAGACATGTCTGACCTGGTAGTAGATGTGGAAGTTCCTCTCCCCCTGATTCTGCGACACGACTCTGGATTTCTCCAGCAGGAAGTTGGAGATCTTCCCTCCGTCAGGTTCCCCACCCCGGCTGAACTGAATCTCAAAATACTTCCCCTATGTCAGGAACATGAAACACAAAATTACTTTCTTTTGTTATCCTACATCCAAAGGTTAGACCTCTACAAAAACACAAAGCACAGAGCAGCTTGTTACGTTTCCAGTAATAAGCTATTACACATGTTCTCCAATTAATAAAGGTGTTTGTAATTCTAAGATAACACTAGAGTAATGTCAAATGATGTTAAGACTTGTGACTTACGAAGCGACTGGAATTGTTGTTGCGGACAGTCTTGGCATTCCCAAAGGCCTCTAGGAGGGGATTGGACTGAAGGATGATGTTCTTCACTTGCTGTGTCAAATATTACAAAGGAGACAGAATATGGTTGGAGAAAGAAAGGATATAGAGAGAAAATGGGTTCCCCCAATTCTGGCAGAATAAATTTCCATGACTTTTCCAAAACATTTCCAGTACCATAAGAAAATTTTCCAAAACCCACAAGTTTGTAAAACTAAAAGTAGATAATTACCTTATACAAATACTGTTTTAACTATTGACTTCCGCTCGTACATTTCTGTTAGCGCATTGCGGAACGAAGCAGGAAACAAAAATGAACAAGGCTAGTTTCCAAAACTTCAATCCAAGAACTCCAAAACTTATCCAGGGCCTGGAAAAATTATTTAAAAATTCCAAAACTTTTCCAGGTTTTCCCTGGAGAGAGGAACGAAAGGGAACTACGCACCTTCACAGAACATTCATTCATTCAGTGTGCTATACTCACTGTATAACTACAGTGCAATAATATTCATTTCTGAGCCGTTACTATGGAATTGCGTGCAATACTTTCTATGACGTTCTTTATTCTATTACTGTTTATTGTGGTCTATTTATTTTTACCGCGTACATATTTCTAAATATTTTTGCTATCTAACTGTATGTACCCAGCTATGTTAAACCTTGGGGCAACAATGGTACGCATATTCATTCTGTACCACTTGATACAGATCATTTTTGGCTCCGTATGCACAATGAAACTAAAGCATACATTTATCGCAATGAGCGGAACCTAAATTCACAAGTAGGCATTCAGCATGGAGTACATACTAATTGTGGCTGTGAGTTGGTTACAATTAATGCAGGTTAGCTGGTCATAATCGGCGGTTTGGGAACATTTTGGCTTCCCAGTAAACTGCACCAGCACTGGAGAGAGTCACTGATAAGACCAAGACTGTTTGTCAGTTGTTATACCGAACTTGGATATTTTGCAGGAAACACATCCAATGTGCCAACTCATTTGCGACGACATCTTTTTATTTATCTTAGTCATCCGAAATATTTATATTTACTACCTGCCTCCTATGTCAGGCTGTTATTACATAGAAGTACTTATTTTTATGCCTGTTTTTTTGTAATTTTCCTCATTTCTTCTCATTTATCTTTTCTTTTATTACACTGAACAGGGGCAGCACTCCTAGTTCTGTTGTGTATTTAGTATACAAGGACAACAAAGCTTTTATTCTATTCTCCAAATTGCAGAAACAGCCTCTGCAAGTTAGCCTCCCCATAGTATTTAAGGCGGTATTGCCAGGAAATTAAGATTGGGCAAAAAAAACAAAAAACAAAACACTAATTACAAATGTAAGGATGTTTATCGCTACAGACATGCGACCAAACTCAACAGTATGAGTTGGATTTAGTTCATTATGATTATGATATTATTGATTTTTAAATTTATGTTTATTTTTACAGTGCAGATTTTATTTAATGAGTTAATGAGACAGATGTATTGCCTGTTTCAGGTTGTGTTTGCAGTTTTAATAATAACTTCAGAACAAATTCATTTCCCTGCTGTACCAAAACTGCACCAAATCATGAACCAAAACCAAGCTTTGTACCAAACGGTGAATTTTGTGCACGGTTAGATCTCTAGTTAAACTTATTTCCTTCGGGATTAATGAAGTATCTCCCTATCTAGGAAGACCTCACCTGGACCTTGGGGCCTCCACCGGACACTTTGGAGATGTAGCTCATGATGTACTTGGCGGCCACCGTCTTCCCAGCTCCGCTCTCTCCACTGGTGTGACGAAGACCAAGAAAAATCACATCAAGCTCAGGCTGTCAACATGGACAATGACAAACTGCGCGAAAAGATAAACCAAAAATTACCAGTTATGCCAGGGGTAGGGAACCTGACCCACGGAGGGCTGGTGCGAGTTTTTGGGATGACCTCTTATTCAGCCAATAAAGCAGTGGTTCTCAACTCCAGTCCGGTTATTGGCTGATTGAGAAATCATCACAAAAACCCACACCGGCTCTCCATGGATCAGGGTTCCTACCCCTGGATTAGGCCAAAACCTGAGCATAGGGAGTGACAAATTGTGGTTTCCTGTAGCAATCATCACCCACTTTACATGAGGTTTGGCCTGAGGCTCCAGCCACCAGTGGTCTCACCTAATAATGACACAGTGATTCTCCGAGTCGATCATCATGTTGCGGTACATGTTGTCTGCCAGGGCGTAGATGTGAGGGGGGTTCTCATATTGGGCCTGAGGAAGAAATCAACACCACCTCCATCACTTCCATTATTGTCAGTGTAACCGTCACTACTAACTTCTAACAACAGACCTATCAGGCTGATGAGTACAGTATCATGTTTCTTTAGAACCAAAAGTGAACAGTAACAGCTAAAATGACCTCCTAACCATCTTATTTGGAGCCAGTTTAAACTTATTAGTACTCTTAAAATTAATTGATTGATTATAAATTTAAACTCATTAGTGCTCAGTTTAGCATGATCATACCCAGCATTGAGGACACTGCAACTCCAGTAATCATGATTGATTACGGGGGCTCACCTAGGAAGGACTAACACTTCTGACCTCAGCATTTTAAAAATCCTGGACACCCCCCCTGACTGAGCAAAAACCCTCCCCCATCTGTGCTGTTGGTAGGTTGCACTGTAGTCCAGAAGGAATACGATTTCATGCCACTATATATTAAAATATGTATTGCATGATAATAAAGCCCACTTGATTTCACTATCTGCATCACCCTCATTTATTCTTGAAAAGCAGTTAGGAGAGACAACAAAATGAAGTTACGGCTGCACGATATATCGTTTCAGCATTATCATTGCCATGTGCTCATGCACAATAATCCAATTGCATTTGTAGGCCCTGCTTTGTGTCCATTGGCAACCGTTGGGACCAACTTATTTGACAGATTATTGGTAGATAAGTTCTATTTGGCTATAGCGTATTTTGGGTAATTTCATTTCCTTTCCTGATTTATAAATATCTGAAGTGAAAGTGATTAATTGTCATTGTAATGTGTGCTCTCCATTTAACCCATATGTGACATAGTGGTGTGCAGCTAATTCAGCGCCCAGGGAGCGGTGCTTGGGAGCAGTGCCTTGCTGGTCGGGGATTCGAACCAGAAACCTTTCGATCACAAGTGCACTTCCCTAATCATTAGGCTACCCATGCCCTGTTAAGACTGCTTAACACTGTTCTCAGGAATTTCACATATTATATGATATTGTGCAGCTCTAAATCAAGTCAAATCAAATGTGGTGAAAATGCTGGAGAGAATCATAAGGTAAACGAATAAGTAACACCACGGAAAAGCAGACACGGAGAGGAGCGCAGAGGCAGGCTGAGGTCAGCAACTGGGGTTAATCAGTGACTCCTGGCAATGCAAAATTCATTCAGCAACTGACTGACTGAAGCATGGAGCAGAACTAAAGTAAACAGGCAGACAGGCACCTCATGATGCCACACACATCTCAATACTGATGGTTCACGCTGTTCTTTTAGTCAAACTTCCATCCATTTCCCATAATCCCTTATGCAATACAGGCTCCCAGCGATATTTCACATGCTACTGCATTAATCAGCAAGGCTACATAAAATGATCACATTTGCAGATGCAGTGCTCAGCTCGTCTGCCTTGTTACACGTCCCCACTGACGTTTAAAATTTACAAGTTTGTGCACGCACGGAGAAGCACCCACCAAGGGTAATAAATGCAAAACGTATTGAAAAGTAAACAAAGAATAGGTATTATTGGGAAAACAGGTAGATGTGACGGCACTGGAGAGTTGCAGGCCAGTGGAGGGAGGACGACAGTGCGAGAGGCACGCAGACAGTACCGGCAGGTCCACACTTGCTAAAGCACAGCCTTGCGGCTTTTGCTCTGACTAAATCGCTGGCCTATCCCTGCAGCTCTTGGTTTAAAGTTCCTGCCAATCAGACAGCAATCTAAGATCCTTACAAAGCACAGCCCACGCACTGATATAACAAAAAGCATTCAGCATAGCACTTGGCATGAAGAAGTTCCAAGTAATTCTAAGTCATAATATGATCAACGAGGCCTACAGATTTTCATGGGTGTTGCTGCACTCTGTAGATGTTGAAGGACCAGTCACCTTCCTCATTAATTTTATTCTGAGTTTCTCCATTTCCTTCACTCACTTTACTCTCCGTGGGAGCCTGAGAAATTTGAGGATATCTGCATACTTATGACAAATGTCACACCTACGAACAGCATTTAAGAAAGATGCATCTCACTCTTCTGCAAGTCGGAGACAGAGTGCTGGAAAATAAAGAGAATGTCTTCTGTTATCTAAAAAGTTACTGATATCTTGTTGGATGGTTAGAACACCGCTTCAGTTCCCAAACCTCTCCTCAGGGGCACCGCAGTCATTACAGGCAATTGTTTAATATTACCACTAGCTCACTTAACTTCCTGAGGTGTTGATAAGCCATACGAAGTGTGCTAGTGATTGATTTCAGCCTATATCTGGGTATGTTTGATGGTTACAGTGAATTCTGGGGTGACAAGAGGCTTTGAAATGGCTAAGCTAACACTTTGATAGACATAATATCAGTTATCAACACCATGAAGAACATAATTTTCTTTGACCGCCTATGACTTCTGCGCAGTACTGTACATATTCTTGCCGAGTTAAGCAGCCCACATTCTGTATTCAGGGCTTTCATGTTAACTACACCTCTAGGTTCCGGAGTCTCCAACTCGGTGGTAAGTTTAAAAAGCCACACCCACTTACCGCCCCTTGGTACATTTCCACCTCCCGGTCTGTGAAGTATGGCAGTTGTTTAAAGGGATTGACTGAGATCAGTACTGGACCTATGTAGGTCTGTTATGACAGTGTCAAGGAAGTAGATTATCATTTGTGATATTTGCAATTCTATGGCTTCCAGAAACATTTAGACATTTGCACGCCCTCAGCTTAATGTTTCAAGTGGTTAATCAGAACCAAAAAATGTCTTCACAGATGTCATTGCAATTTACGCTACAATGGATTAGTCCTATATTTATTTACTTAGACACTTTGTGGCACTTGCTTGGTGCTTTAGAGACCACTAGATAAACCCGGCTAGGCTGAACTTTTTATCGTAAAGAAGGTTCTGTAAAGGAATCTAATTTTAACGAGGAAAGTGAAGGCATTTAATAATCAATGAAAAGAAGGTAAACACAGAGCAGTTAAGCAAAGGTAGCTAAACAATGGCACTTAAGGTGGTTTCAGTTACGCGCCTGCTCAGCGTGCTGCACTGGTCAATCAAAAAGGATACAAAAATGAAGTCATCCATGTATCTCTTCTTAAGGTTGTCTGTGATGGCGTCTTCGCTAATCTTGGAGAGCAGGACCATGTCGTCCACGCCGCTCACCTTCACGTTCTGGGTCTGCCAGTGATAACGCTCTTTACTCCCCTGGAAAATCAAAGGTCACAGGACATGAAAAAGATGAAGGAAACAAGAAGACGGCTGCAGTTATTGAGGATTATTTCCTCTCATTACCAGCATTCAGGTCAAATCGTCCAGAAACGATACAAAACTGAGGAAACACAGAGAGTAGTAAGAAGTGAAGCCACAATCAGGCAGATTTATCTCCAAGTGTATTAAATTATGACTCAAACCACAGACAAAGCGTGATATGAAAATCAACCACCGGAAACAAGTTATCATCTTAGATTTTCGCTTTAAAATATATGAAACCATTATTAAATACATTGCGGAGTGTTGCGGAATCACAGCTTAATACATCTGTGGTTCTTTACCATTGGAAGGTTAAGTTTTCCTTAAAGGACAGATGTTAAGAAACACAGGGAGAACAGGTTATGAGCCTGGGTAGAATTTGGTTAGCATTTAAATGGATAAATCCCACCTACACCTACACATATTGTAAATTGTGAAAGAATGCCTTTATGTCTTTTACAAGTTACTTCATCATTAATGAATCCCTACAGGAAATAACCCTTCTACAGGAAGTAAGAATATTTATGCAACAAAACAAAGCACAATTTAGAAACCCAACAAATAGACACATTTAGTCTGCAGCGATGACTTAATGCCAGTGATCACATAAATAAATATAGGAAAATTTTTCCTAAATTTTTTTTCCCCTCATACTGAGAATTACGTTCAATACAACAATACAAAGGTATGTACAATGGGTCACTTCCCTGTGGGCTAGTATAGCTACTTATAGAAATTTCCATGCTAGTTTCTTCAAAACTCTTCCTTTTTGCCAAATTATCCAGTCAAATGCTCTCATAAGGCAACCTGCAAACATCTGTGTGCAAAAAGTTTGCAATCATGATGCCACTTATTACCAAATGACGACATCATTGCTAATTATAATGGCATCTAGGATACTGTATGACTAAATCCACTTCTCACAATTCACACGATAAAAAAAAATTGAGTCTATGCAATATAACTACACAAAGGCAGCCGATCTAAACTGTTGCTCTGAAGTTGTGAAGCATAATATTCTATTATAAAACTTTGTCTCCATGAACAATCCATTTGTCATTTTAAAGACTGATACTGCTAGTGAAACGGCACTTTTTCCATTCATAAAGTCTGTTTTTCTAAAGTGAATGGAGACTAGACCAAGTGATTTGTAGGAGTGCTAATAATATTCCATGTGGACATAGCAATATAAAGCTGCTTGAGGCTAATAAATAGGTGGTAATATTATTGCATGAATACATTCACGCTAACGATAAACTCCAAGGGTCCACTGGGGGACATACAGTGTATCGCACCACATGGCAGATACAAACTCATGAACTGGGATGTGAGATCGTTACAACAAACATCGGTTTGTGTCTGCTGAAAAGAGGAACGGTGCACATACAGACACAGAGAGGCGCAAGATTTCCAAAGCAGTGCATCAACTGAGAATGATTTTATAACCGTCACTGAATTACATCCTAAACACATCAACAGCAGTCCTTTCAGAGTGAAGTAGACTCATGCTAAAGAATTCTGTACATAATACACAATCACACTGATCATTCTACCTACTCCTTATCTATTGCATTACATGGAAGACCTTACATGTAATGCAATAATAAAACTGATATTGGGTCTTAGACAGGTAACAGTACTGTGAAACTTCTTAAAACGTGTGTACTCCATCATACAACTGGAAAAAAAGCACAAATAAAATTCCATTCTTAGTCCTGTGACAAGCCATCTTATTTGAGAAAACACTGCAGTGTATATCATTTTCTCTTCATGGATCTCAACATCTTTCAACAATAAGTGTGAATGAAAATGGAGACTGAGTAACATCTGTAATATTCACAGAAAGTCCTGCTTATTCTGGTCAACGAACATGACCTTCTGCACCCATGCAACTTTTTAAAAAATACTCTGCCTTAAACTCGCTTCCTCCGCCACGTTCCTCATTTCTCTGCACCTTGAAAGGACACCAGGAAGAGCTGCGTGATGCAGACAAGAGCGCCATTGCTCAGATTTGTACGCATGCAGCTAAACTGCAGAACGAAAATCAGATTTGTTTGCGCGCTGGTTCTTACCAGCTTGTTTTAATACACATCCATCAAACCACCAGCACGGTTTCTCACTACTGCTGTGTAACCGGATCACCTGATTAAAACACCGGTAGGGATTGGAACAGAACTTCCAGTGACAGAGTCCTGTATTTATATGCATATAAAAAAAATACTACCACACTCCGCATTCCTCCTCTCATCAGGAAGCATGCCAGAGCTGCGTGGTCCTGTACAGGCACGCTGGTGTTAAACTGGAGATCGTTACCAGATCCGCGCAGATAACTGACAGCAGCTTGCTGCCGAAATATCCCCTACGTTACTTATACAGTTTTACAACATTTAAGCTTATTAAGATGCCACACATGAGTTTTCCGTAATCTGTGCCGCGCCACTCTGTGTTCAATTCCTTAGGGTCAGAGAGTTTACAAGGGTGGGGATTTGCGGACATAATGCAAATATAGAATATTACATCTGATTTTAATACTTTCACGTTAAAATGTATCTAAAACGCAGGGTCCGAATTAAAGCCATACTATAAATGAGTAAGGCAGACATATACCGGCACAAGTATACTCGACAGAAAGTGAAAAATCCCAGTACGTGTTAAGCAACGGCTTCCGCGAGCTCACCTGCACTCCGCCCTGCAAATGCACATACAAACACACACAGGTTTAAACCTTTGGCCTAAATTTTCAACACAGCGTTATTTTTAAAGCATTATTTCCTTAAGCTGTCATAAATATGCCGCCAATATAATACAATCTTTAAAACGTCAGGACAAAACGCCCTTCCCGGTTTTGGTTCCTTGGATAATTCAATCCTGGAAAGACTTACAAAGTTTTAACGTCGGACCCCCTCGCGAATACACATTTATGCTGACTTACAAAGAAATATCTTAACCTGGCGCACTTACCATTGTGGTTTTTGCAACTTTCTTGATACAACCGACGAAACTGTATCACCTTTACGCCGTGGAAAAGGAAAACCACACTCGTTTTTCAGGTTGTGTTAAGGTAGAAAATTGGTGCTCATATCAACGGCGACTAATTAAAACGTAAAAATGTCCAGGCAAAATCATCTGTATCCCAGGACGATATTTCTAACTACATCGGCAGTTGGTTTCCCAAGAAAGATTAGAAAGGAAGAGCGGACATGAAGCGTGAGACTATTTTAATGTTGTTTTTTTTTTTTTTTTCCTTAAGTGCTGCAGCAGCAGGTAGGTATACGTACGGCAGTAATTCCCTGCTGTCTAATTGAATTGTGGGTATTTGAACCGCAGTACTTTCCAATACACAATAGCGCCACCCTGCGTGAGTTAAGTAGAAGTACAAACGCCTGGAATTAAGGCATTTAGATGTAACGCAAGGCAAACGGGGGTTCACATGTTACATGTCATACACTACTCCCTGGATAAAGAAATAAGTAAACCAACGAAAACGAATTTGCACTTTGACGTGAAACTACATATTCGTAGTTTTGGATAAATGAAATTTACACGATGAATATGTTTTTATAACAATTCCATCTGCCTCTCCGTTTTAAAACGAGTCAGTGAACAGCTTACATTAAGAAGTACCAGAGAATAATTGTACTCACCAGTGAGTTATTCATTTATAATTCACTTACAACTGTGGATAAAAAGCGATGGAAGCACAAGCATGGCCTTTGTAATTTCACCCATTCCCTTGAGTTTGACTGAACAATATGATTTGATACTACCATATGTCCCAATCTACAACTTTTCCAATTGAATGTAATTATATGTTACAGGTACAACTCAATAAAAAACACTTTGTTGTACTTCAATTTCTTTTAGGGGGCTTAAAATATCGGTAAAACTATACTGAACTGAATTTAATGAAATATCACTTTTGAAGACGCTACAAAAAACTACATAACATACATTATTTGATGAAGTTTCAAATATATTAAACTTTATTGCAGCTTTCCAATGATCATTGAAAGATGTCTCAAAAAAGAATCATAATCCGCTCTCGTAGCAATTAAGCCATATCACACCGGAAAACTTGTACAGTGACCTTGCTCAAGACGGTCTTATCATTATCTAAATCTCTTACTTTTAAGAAGGGGCTAGTTTAGCCACATTGTCGGATGGCGGTATCGGACATATAGAAGAGCAATGAATGCTAACTAATCTAAACCACTGGTGGCATTCAGTTGTGTGTTGGTTGATTTTCTGTATCCTTTTACACCTGTTTAACCATGTTAGTTAAGAAGGGATATGTTATTTCATACACCTGCGTGACGTGTAGAACTGGATCATACAGAAACTAGCCCCTCAGGACAACAAAAGTGCTATTCACTAGAAAGGCAGTATGTAAACTGAGCTTCAAAGAATCTACTACGTGTCAAACATTTGCGCACGGCTGTGTATGTTGTACGTAGACAGACGAGAAAATGTCTTTTATTGTACAAAGAAACATTCACAAGTTAAGGGTCATTCACATGATCATGTGAAATGGTCCATTACAACAATTAAAGGAGATAGAGCAGTCCACAAAGTTAAACTTGAGATAATTCATTGAGACTAATAGGTGTGTCTCCTATTTCCACAAGCCTAACAAAAACGGTGACGTGAGACAATATAATAACTGAACTGCAGGGGGCGAAAACGAGCAGAATGATGAACAGCGGTGTTTTTGGAGAAGCAGGCAGAAAGCAGTCTGGCGCTTTCATAGGACAGACTATTTTCCATCCTTAAACATACTTCTCGACTAAATCAGTTTTCATATATGGAATTTTCCTAAAGCTGTGAGGAGAAAATAAAAAATAAGGGGAAAAAAAGCACCTCAGTCAAACTCCTTTTTGTAAACCTCAATTCCAGATAATTTTGTTTCAAGTATGTGGACCTCAGAATATGTGCAGAGAAAAGGGTTAAAACCACAGAACATTTTTCTTGTTTAAACTCCCTGAACCCACAAAGTCTTTCTTTAGTGGCTTAGGCATCAAAACAGTCCTTTTCACATCTCATATTTCCTCCATAGGGGGCAATGGGACGTCCAGGCGATATAATGGAAAATGGTGAACAAATTTTTCATTCAGTCCAAAGATTCGCCTTCAAAAATCCTTGGTGTCATGTCAACTGACACTTAAAAAAAAAAAAAAAACCATTCTCTCAGTCATCTGCACAAACAACGTTTTTCGGGATCCTCCCGACATTTCGTGAAGAACACTCCGCCTGCGTTTGTGTGGCGTGTTGCATGTCTTAAGACTACCTGGTCAGGTCCTTCCCCCACTTCTACAGGATGTCAGAGTGCGCCTATGCACTCCAGGAAACTTGGACCCCTACTGTGCCTATCACAGTGGGTAAGCATGAGGACTCTGCTTCAATATTGCATCATAAACATGCACAACAAGTTGTAATCAGATCCACGGCAGGTGGGGATACTAGGCCTGCTAGTAAGAGTTCTCTGGCTACATGGTCGATGATGTAAAACAGGGAAAGACCCATTTGCTTTGGTGGAGTCTGGTGGACTGCAGGTTTGTAACTTTACAGAAAACCGCATCACCTCCTAGGAGGGAGCTGCTGTAGACATACAAATCAAGGTTGCAGCTGAAATCACACATCTGTAGTACTGTACAATTTCCACTAACATATCTACACTTCAGAATTCCATAGGGATAATAGTTTGAAGCTCTATTATCTAAAACGCATTTTTAAAACAATCCACAGTAAAACTAGACTTTTTACCAAGAACAATAAAAAGTAATTAAATCAGTTTACTGCTGAATGCCATATTATGTAACGAAACTGAGATTTTAAGCATCACATTAAGCAAAGATGGCATTTGTATCTGCATTCCATCCCCTGAGATATAGGATCACACTCAAAATTGAACCTCAACACACACCAAGGAGAAGTAGCAACTTTCCTTGAATTAAACAAGGTACCAAATATTCATTCCTAATAGATGGTTAAAGAACAGGTTGTCGGGATGCAGCAATCACAGATGCAGAGATCCTCTGAAGATCAAGGTGAGGCTGGTGATCTGGCACGTCTCCCGTCACCATGGCTCAGGTTATCATGCTTCCGCCTTCTCGCCTACTGCAGAGGAACTGATTTATGCCTAAGAGTGATGTATCTTACAACACACAGTAAGCACACACTTACCATGAATTTAATAAACTTAAGGAGTACCATCATGAAGGTGCACCAATGTGAGGGGGAAAAGTGATCCGAAGCTGCAGGTAGTGCAGCTTGTAGGAACTCAGGAACATCACAAAATGAGAGAAAGTGGCAGGAGCGATAAGAGAACTGATGCACTAAATTAAATAGAGATGAAGAAAAGATGAAGGGAACGGGGAAGAGAAGGAACCGGAAATGACATCCGAACTCTGTCGTCATTGTATAAAAAAATTGAAGAACCAGCCCAAGAGTGTCGATCCAGTAGGAGAGAATTCATACAAGGGATACTTCCAGGAAAGGATGTGAAAGGAGAGACGGACCCCAAGTCTGCCAATGTTCTTCCACGAGTCCCTTTCTACGCCTCCAAGCAGGATCACATGATGCCGTTGGTGAGGTACTGGAAGCCGTCATAGAGCTTGGTGGTGAGCGAGCGCATGGACCCATCAACCATCTGCTCCACCAGCACCTGTAGCTGCTCCTCAGTCAGGTTCATGTGAAAACGCTCCTTTAGGTTCCGAATGGTGCTCGAGCCATGAAAGCAGGGCAGCTGCGAGCCTGGGGAGGGACGATGGAGAGAAATCTGGTCAGACGCCGTGGTAGGTGGCTAACAAAAGCTTACAGGTCAACAGCATTTAG
Organism: Cryptomyrus ogoouensis; assembly: GCA_025773925.1. Classification (NCBI taxonomy): domain Eukaryota; kingdom Metazoa; phylum Chordata; class Actinopteri; order Osteoglossiformes; family Mormyridae; genus Cryptomyrus; species Cryptomyrus ogoouensis. The sequence continues at coordinate 15,159,444 of JAOYFF010000135.1, read as the reverse complement.
GAGTATGCTCTGACAATACCCAATACCAAGAACAATTCAATGAAGAACACTGATTTTGCTTCAATTAAACAAGACACCAAATACATGTGACGTAGGGGTGGGTATTGGCACATTTTATCTGATTCACAAGATAACAATCTGATATCAATCCAAACGGAATGGGATATGAAATACTATATCGCAGCTTTCTATGTTTGGAGAGATGTTCAAAAAACTCTAAACAGAACACAAATTTACAAATGCATAGTCTCTGGAAACAAACAGCAAAAAGCACTAAAGAAAGGCAAAGGCTTGTATACCAAAATCTGTTTCTATAAGGAAAATACAGATATAGTTCTTTAAAAACAAATCCAACCTCCAGAGTCTTACAAACTACAAAAGAGACTTCTGACTGAAAAGAAATGTGCAAGTCTAAAACTCACATGCCAAGTTTCAGAAGTGCTTTAACTTAAAGAAATGTGCCAAAACATATATTAGAACGGTTTCTTTTTTGAGGAACATATTGGTATTTTTTAGGGCTGGGAATCGGCCCTGTCCACACAATTCAATTGTGCCTGACTGGATTCCATTTTGACTCAATTCAATCTATGTTTAAGGCACATTCACTAATGTGTGATCAAACCAAATCTATGCAATGACAATGGGCACAGCACTGTAGTGTTAATTTTGCAAAGCAATTGTTTATTTACCATTACATGATGAAAATAAGATAAAAAATAACAATATTCTCATAATTGACAGCAGGTCACAAACAATATTATACCTTTTCACTTTATTTTGCTTTTATATAACGTTATTTCAAGTCACCGTAAGCAGTGCACTGAAAATGACTGGTGTGAGAATAAAACCCTACTTGACTGTCATGCATTCGTATGCTTGGATATGGTGTTACATCCATTCCAAAAGTAGAGGACGATAAAACACAAAGTGAAAAATTTAAATTTGCAAGTTTTAGTATTTTTATGAGCATGCAGTTTATCACAAAACCAGCAGCCATCAGCCTAAAGCATTTGCTGACGGAATCGACCATGAGCCCGTCCCCAATCTGTCGAAACCACCCCGATGTCAGAACTCGAGCACAAAAATTTCACTTGAGCACTGAGAGCAGCCAAAGGTAATCCACTTGGCATGTGAGGATATCAAATCAAAAGCAAATAAACATTCAACAGAGCGCAATATTATGAGAGACGCATACACAGCTCTTCTTTCTGTGCTCGCTAGTTTCATATTTGCGCTCGGGGGTTGCGATATTTACGCAAGCAAACTCAGGTTTATATTTTTCACTTTGTGTTTTATCATCCCCCGACACCATTCTCGGAGTACTCCATTACCATGACTGACAATGCACCAAGATGGCGGCGCGAGGTGATTGTGCAATACTATGGCAACCCTCCTGTCAATGAGATAAAGTAGCACCACCTATACGATAAGAGGACCGATACAAGTACTATTCAGCAAAAATATTCAGCAAAAAAGTCATGGGGTAAAGGCATAAATTGACTAGATCGATCTTGAGATTTTGTGAATCGATAATGAATAGTCAAAATCAGAATCACGATTAATCATAAAATTGCTATTTTTTTCCCACCCCTCATGTTAAGAACAATGCTATCAGTTCTGAGCAGCTAAACAATATTAGCCTCTTTAGAAGTGTGGCGGAAGATGATTACCTTGCTGCATGATCTCCACAATCTGGACCACTTTATCCATGTGCTTCCGTGCAGCAATCAGGCCCTGCAGCATCAGCATCTTGTAGTAGTTGAACATGTCACCATCCTGCCCCCCCATCACCTGAAACAGACGCACATAGAAGCAGCCAAACATTAATTCACAGTGGAGAAAAACTTTAGGTTACACCATGGATGAGACTTCTGACCTACATCAGACTACAGGATTAATGGAAGAGATTCAAGGGATTATATAAGAAGAATACAAAAAATGGATGTGAAATTTAAAAGCAGAAGCTGTGTACTACAAATTATTACTCGCTGATTAGTTCAGAGAAAAAAACTGCTGTATATGCATGTCAGTGTCAAGTTATGTTACGAAATCAACCCCTCTAGCAATCTCTGCAAGAGTTTGCATTATTGCAATAATGTCCCAACTCGTGACTCACATCCACAAACTCGCTGGTGAGTTTGAAGGCGGAGGTTTCGAAACCCAAGTTACGGGGTGAGCTGGAGAGAATGAAGCCAAAGTCTATGTGGATGATGTGGCCCTCGGCGTCCAGCAGGATGTTGCCATTGTGCCTGGGAACAAGGATACGCAGTTGCAATAAAAGTGGAGAGATACTTTTGATCCAATTTCACTCGTTGGTAGATGAGTAGAGATGAGACAGGAAGATGGGAGGGATGGAAGGACATGGGTTAGGACAGTGTTTCCCAACCCGGTCCTCGGGGAACCCCGGACAGTCCACATTTTTGCTTCCTCTCAGCTCCCAGCGAAGCTGTACCAGGTATTCGGTGTTCCTGATTGGCTGGGAGTTGAGAGGGAGCAAAATTGTGGACTGTATGGGGTTCCCCGAGAACTGGGTTGGGAAACACTGGGTTAGGAGAATGAGAACGGGAATGAGCCATCAACAAGGACAAGAGGAAGCGAAAACATGAGTGAGATGAAACGAAGGTAAACTGATGAAACTGCATGAAACTGAAGGCTGGCAGAAAAACCAGACTTGGCCGGACCACAGTGACGCATCGTGGGAAGGCTAGCGGGCGGGAGCCCAGGCCTCACCTGTCCTTGACCTGCAGCAGGTAGCAGATGAGGCAGTAGCCGGCGCAGCTCTGCACGAAGTTGCGCTGCGCGCTGAGGAAGGCCTCAGTCGTGTAGTTTCCATGTTCCTGCAGGAAGTAGTCCAACAGCGACAGCTGGCTCTGCTTCTTCACCTGGTGGATGGACACGGCGTTCACCACAGGCTCGATCATGCCACTGTCCGAGGAGATGACCAAGATCTTGTATGGCTTTATCCACAGGGGCACCCGCTCCTGCTCCCAGATTGACTGGAGAGAGGGGGGGGGGAGAGAGAGAGAGAGAGAGAGAGAGAGAGAGAGCCAGAGTCAGCTGTGGCTTCTGGTGGATTAATAAACAACAAAGTCTATGTCGCAGTTACAGGGGGCGAAAAAAACAGCAGCTGTGGGACATTCTGACCAACACGCCTCAGCAAGTTTGACTGCTGAGCTTATGTCAAGCCGAGATTATTATTACTATAGCACAATACAATTGGCACAACTGAGTGTGTGACCTTGCGGGACTTCTGGAGCAATGAATGCTTTCGTTGACGATGAAGAGAAGAGGTTGGTTCTGCAACATACCTTCAGCTGACTCAGCACCTGGAAAGCGAGCAGCTCTTGTCGGAGGTCGTCCCCACACTTGACGATGACAGAGAGCAGTCGCCAGTTGGGGAGGTGGCCATAAGGGGATCCCTCTCTTATTCGCCTGCATCAGACATATGACCAAATACTCATTTCAGGCTCAGATTTTAGTGACTCTGGTTAATAGGAAACCAATTTCGCCATTGGGATCAATAAAGAATATCTACATTTACGGGCCTCACCGAACTTTCTCCTGCCAAGGCTCTTTAAGGGCCACAGCAGAGGGGTCCTCTGGATCTCTTCTAAACGTCGTGGGCGTGTGGGCCAGTTGCTCGGAAAGCCTTCGCCTGGATGGTCAGACCGAAAAGGCAACCCCATGGAGACAGCTGACCCTCTCAGATCACGTCTGACTTATGAAGCCAAGTGTTTTTAATGTCCGCCATTAATGCCAAAGAGAAATTAATCTCTTTTATAGTGAAGCTAAAAACAAACAGAACAGGAGTGACATCATACGTCTGCTCCAGCAGCAGAACCCTACCGGATGTCCCCGGCTGCGATGAAGACAGGCTCCTTGCTCTCCTGGCTGGTGATACTGTCCACCGAGAACTGCGAGATGTTGTCAGAGCTGTTGGTGTGGATCTCTGGGAGCTGGAAGTGCAAGAAGAGCCCACAGGGGATGAGAGGCAAAGACCACCAAACCGAACCAAAAACCAGGAAATTCCTGTCAACCTTTCAGAAAGCAACTAATTAGATATCTTATGTAAAAACAAGAAAAACTACAAAATGGTGCAGACATGAGGAGATGGAATGGGAGAGGAACACTGAAGGGGACCAGAGAGGCAAAGCTGAAGGCGCAGTTGAATACTGAGCCGAAATTGCACTATTTAAGAGTCTGGGAAGGCAGAGCTGAAAGTGCGGCCATAAGATTTAGGGAAGTAAAACGGACAGGAAATCGAAAGTAGCACTTTGGGGAGGGCTGTTAGGCAACACCAGGAAGCATTTCACCCTCCACCGCTTCAGTTCAGAAACATCTATCTTAAGAAGCGGGAAGTGAAATGACAATAAGCATATTACTATTGTAATTACACGATTATCGATAAACTAATATCATTCTGGGGAAATGAGGATTACTGAGGGACACCGGTACACTTGGGCGGTATGACAGTATTACAGTATACCCCGGTGTTTAGAAATCCCGAAGGTATTATTTTTAATAGCGCCAAAAATACAGACACTCCTCGTTCCATTTTAACGGCTATGGAGATGTTGTACGGAGATGTACTGTAGTGCACAGCAAGTGAAACCAGAGGTGAAGTGACTAGGAGCGGCAGCAATAACACAGGATTAGTAAAAAGAATAATAGTCATGCCCAATCTGTTCATTTAATTTTAGATAACCGTGTCCATTCTGTGTGATTTTCATTCTACATTGAGAATATTTGTGAACATCGTACATGTGAATTAAGTTATCTGAAACACAAAAGCTGACACTATTTTTAACTGATGGAATATACAAATCTAAAATGAAATGAATTCATCATAACATAGAACTTAACCAACAGAAGAATTATTTGGTAGTAGTAAAGAAATAAACTGCTTGTGATCATTTGCACACAGAATTAATATTTAGTGTAATTGTCCAAGTTCTTGTGCATTTACATTCAAATTACTGTTAGAGGACGGGGTAGCTTTGTTTTCCATACACCATTGGGCAAGGGTGGGCAATCTTACCCAGAAAGGGCCGTTGGATATGCGGGTTTTTCCTGCAGCTCCCTAATTAGATCACTGATTAGAGGACTGACTGGCTGAAGAGTCCACACACCTTGGTTTGAACAGCTGACCTAATCTACATACACCCTGGCCTTTTATGGATGAGATCGCCCATCCCTGCCCTAGGGGATGGTTACCTGGTGTGTTCTGAGACAACAAACACTTAGGCACTCTCAAAAAAAAAGGGCACCAATTTGTACCTTTGCTTGTCACTGGGGCTGTACCCTGAAGGGTCTGCCAATTGTACCCTTAGCTGTAGGTAACTGTACCTTTTAATGTACTGAGGAATCTGAGGAATATTTTTGTACCATTGGGGGTACATAAATGTTGTTTGTACCTGGGGGATGTTCCTCAGAGTCTATTTCTGTACCTTAAAAGGAAGACCCTTGATGGTACAGCCCCAGTGACAAGCAAAGGTACAAACTTGTACCATTTTTTCTGATAGTGTGCCTAGCTGACTCCTTGACGGCATGTATGTTTGTAATTGTACCATTTGCTTAATTGTTTTTTTTTTTTTAAATATAAATATCAACCTGAAAAATATAAAACATAAAAGCCAGATGACTGCTACTCTTAGAGACGAGGATTTGAGGACGAGCTACCTCCACCTGCAGCTCGCCGATGTCGTCCACGGACCAGGCCTCATCGTCGTTGTCGTAGTTGGGCACGGTGGAGAAGCTGGCGGCGCGCTGCTCGGCCGTGATGCCGCAGTCCGGCAGGTTCTCCACCGAGCGCGTGCTGCGGATTCGCGTCTCTGGTATCCGCACCGGCACACTGGACGTCTCGAAGTTCTCGCACTCCAGCACCTCCACGTAAATGAGGTACGGTGCCTGGCAAAGGGACATGAAGGTCAGCCAGGTCAGTCACATGGTTCGTGGGCATCATAAGAACATAAGAAATTTACAAAAATAGAGGAGGCCATTCAGCCCATCCAGCTCATTTGGGGAGAACTTAACTAATAGCTCAGAGTTGTTAAAATCTTATCTAGCTCTGATTTAAAGGAACCCAGGGTTTCAGCTTGCACTACATGAACAGGAAGACTATTCCATACTCTAAAGAAGTGTTTTCTCAAATTCCGTTTAAAATGTTCTCCCGCTAATTTCCATCATCATTGCGCTACATTTCAATTATCGCCAAATAGCGCAGGGAACATTCTAGGAAGTGAAGAACTGGAGAAAGGACAATATAGTTGAACATCATTAGCTAAGAGGTCCACCTCTGTCCCGTAAGATTTCATCATATCCCTCCCTGGCCCAGACGAGACAGGCTCGCCTACTTTGTCTTTGGAGTTGAGCACCACGGCCTGGGTGTGGGGCACGCGGACCACGTGGTGGTCGAACGCCGCCGTGGGCAGCCAGACGCGGGCCGGCAGCTTGTGGTTGAGCAGCGACAGCTCCGAGATGAGACGCTGGGTCTTCTGCTCCTTGGTGGGCAGCGTGGCCAGCCGCTTGCCGATGCCCATCAGGGACTTGATGAACTCTCGTTGGGGGGTCAGGCGTGCTGGCTGCAGACACACAAAGCTTGGTGAGCCTCTCCCATCATTATGGACCAAACACAACCGACAAACATTAACACGGATCCTGAAAGAACGCGCAGCGATGAAACCGGTGCACATTCTGACAGAATTAAAGCATCTCAAACAGATCCAAAGCATTTATAGTGTCAGAAAATAATGTTAAAAAAAAAATTTTAAACCAACGAAAGGCTCCAAAGCAAACATGCAATACCAACAACATACAGCAGGTGGCAGTACTGTTAAAAAAAACTGGTTCTTTCTTGCAGCAAACATTTCAGAAATGTCGGACTTAACAAGCACACAATTCCTCTTTTGTTTCATTTTGCTGAGCAAAACCACCCACCGACATGAAATCACTAAAAAAATGTAAACAGCAGTTACAGCCTTGGTAGAGGACTCCATAGCAACCATACAGGTTCGGTTACAGCTAATAAACCTCAAGGAGAAATACTGTAAGTCACGCAGTTAGTAGGCCTTGGATCTGGGCCTTGACAGCTTTTGGGAAACAGTCAGCCTAAACCTTCCAAAGTCAGTACATCAATTGGATTTATTACTTTAACACATTTCTACAAACAAGTCC
>JAOYFF010000135.1:15096797-15141654 GCA_025773925.1 Cryptomyrus ogoouensis | reverse complement strand
TCCAATCCCAGCTCCAGTTCCATTTCCTGATTTGGACTGGAATTGATCAATGCATTCCGGAATGGCCCCAACCCTGTCTGCCTGCTACCTTAGAATCTCCGTTAAATAAGTGTTTGAGAAAACGCTTGGGCTAAAATCTGGGATTATTCTGCTTGGACTGACGGTGCCAGTGTGTGTTTGTTGAGACCAATGTTATTATCGTAAACTAAAACTGAAACGAAAAAGGACACAAAATAAAAGAAAACTATATCTCCTCTTTTAAAAGATGTTGTGGCTGCTGAACTTTCTTGACTTCAGTGCTTATCACTTCCACAACTTAAAGGGTCTACTTGATTTTCTGGAGGAAAAATAATCGTTTAGATTAATCGACCAATCGGTAAAATAATCGACAGATCAATCCATAGAAAAATAATCGTTAGTCGCAGCCCTATACTGTAGACATTTTAAATCAGCTTTGACCTCAGCAGCGGAACAAAGATTCTTGAAATTGGAATGGGTTACAACTTGTGATCACAAGAAGGCTTGCTTGACTATTAAACAGGAAACACTATGTGCCACTTCGAGAAACACAACAGCCCTGCCCACTTAAAGGGAAACAACCCTTTCAATTGTCTTCAAACATCTGTATAGATGAAGGCCTCACTCATCTAATTGTGGCCTTATAAGACAACTCGGTTTTGAGTCCCAATTTCTTATTTACTTTGGAAGTGAACCTTTGCAGATATGGAAACAGACACCAAAAAACACAGGAAATTACACTGTCATATATACAAAAAATAACCTCAAATCTGGGAAAAAAAACAATACCAAGTTATTTCAACATTTCACAAGGAAAGCTACAGTCATACAGATTTGTTGGCTCAATAAATTTTTCTGCTTATGACTTGCACATCAGTCAGTAATCGGATGCTGTAGCCCTAACATCTAAGCATTCTAATTGGACATTAAGTCCAATCACATCAGAATAACAGGATAGACTCCCGCCTGCACATATGCCAGATTCAACTGACTGGTTAGCACAGTCTCTTAGGCAACAACATCGGCCGGCACAGGGATCCTATGCTGCCGGCCGCCTCGAAACTCACAAAGCACAGTGACGATAATATAGACGGAGAGCAGAACAAAGCTGATGTTTACAAATGTCAGAGACACAGAAAAAAAAATGTGCACATATCTCACTGGTTGACCTCTCTCACCCTCATTTCCAGATTCTGGTACTGAACTGCTGCACTATTCACTAGACAGAGACCAGTATATAAATTAGCTGCAGTAGATTTCATATAGACTCACGTGTCATCATGATGCAAAATGGCAGCCTTCATCTTATGTACAACTGACCGTCAATTTACAAACAACCTTGACAGAAACTCACAAAAAAAAAAATCACAAAGTCCCTGATTTCATAACATTTCACCATAAATTGCTATGTAAAGAGGCAACGGGAGAGAAATCAGTTTTTCCCCGAGGCCCATAACATGAAGTCTTGTTCTGTGACAGCTCAGTGGCAGAGACCACCACGGATCTGAACGACGGAACTGGCTTTTAGCAAAGACGGACCCCGCAGGCTGCCTGCAGTGCCACACAATGGCCCCTTCAGCAGTGCCAAACAATCATCTGGGGCAGTATTACACAGGAGGGTGAAGGCTTTGCGAGAACCCTGCCTGGCCTCAGAGATGGGATTAAACCCACTGTAATAAAAGATTAAATAAGGCTTAAAATCTGAGCGGTCATGCTTAATTCCTTTTATTTCCAGGTCAGTCATAAAATCAACTATAGATTATCCAAAGAGTCAAAAATCATTTTAGAGCATCAGAACATTTCATCACCGCTCTTCATTATACAGTATCTGAAGGCGCAGATGGGGCACGAGAATTAAAATCCAAGTTATGTCACAAATTAACCAGAAGAGCCTGGAAGCGTTTGTCAATATCTCATTTCAAAACAAAGCTTTGCCACAGCATACACTTGTCAAAAAGAAACTTGCTCAGTTTCATAACGCGTGTGCCTTGATGGAAAGTGAGCTTTTGAAAGCAGACAGCCAGGAGAGCAGTCAGTCAACATCAGTGAGGGATCAGAGCAGTAGAGAAGACCAATGTGCCGTCCAGCTCAAAGAAGAAAGATGGGATAACGTCGGCCTCTTCATCTCAAACGTCACTAACATCTATATCAAACTCCATAGGGCAGTTCAGTACTGACACAAAAAACAAGAAAAAGTCAATATCTAACTCGGCGATCGTTTACAGAAGAGACGGCAGCGCTGGGTAAATTATTGTTGGATTGATGGCAGAACTTGTTTCAAGGGCGTCTTGGGTCCTCATCCCATTCCTCACATTTAACAACACAGTAACTCAAAGTAACAGCATAACTTCTTATCGCTGCATAACGTCTGATCAATGGAAACTATTAATTTTGGGTACCATCAACTAGCTATCCGATCACTGAAACAGAGCCGGCTCTTGATTATCAGAGCAGATTTCCAGCACACTATCTTTGTAGCTAGCTAGTTATTTTTACAGCAACAAATCTAACGAGCTAGCTATAAGCTTACGAGAAACAGTGACATGGGTTGCTTACACAATAACTTGCTTTGGGAGGCTGATGTTTTCCCCCGCGATCAATAAAATGTACAGCGAAGACATTCGTCCACTAAATCGACATGGTGAACAACGAAACGTTTAAAAAGACAATGAGCTGATGCTACGCCTATAGTGCCGTGCTAGGGATTTAAACTCCAGCCCAGTTGTCTGCAGCGGCGGCTAACTAGCTAGCCAGATAATGGAGTACCGTTAGCTTGCTAGTCGGATCAATCAGTAAAACATATCGCTCCATGTGATAGCTAGACTAAATCGTATGGACTGTATATTTTAATCGTTCACGTTTAGTTACTGCCAGTGTTGTGCCTTTGCCCGGTCCTCTTTAATAGCGGTATAATTATTAAGCTGTAAATCATCTTCAGTTTACTTATTAAAATGAGACGCGTGCCGTTTACCTGCTCGGTAGATGGTGGGATTATGTTTTTTTTGCTTGTCTATCTGCAGTTTCGCAGCTCCATTAGGATGGCGATCCGACTTCCCCCGCTACTCGGCTCTGGAGTTGTACCGTTTGCTCCGCGAGTTGGGGGAACTGACAGGCCTGCCCGTGTCGGTGCCTGAGTCTGTGTCTGCCCGGGCACAGCGCCTGCTCGCACTGATCACTGGCAAGGAAACTGCCCTCCTTCGCCGGCCATCTTGGCTCTATTTCCGTTTGAATAGTAACGTCAGCACGTGAGCCCGTCCGGCGTCGGGGTCCTCTTCGATCCGAAATGGGGTTGTGCTTCCAGCACGAATGTCGCGTTTGCAGCCCGCTAAGCAGAAATGTGCATATTAATGAATGTGGTTTGCTCAAAAGTACGCACAGAGTAATACAATTTCACGTTGCTTGGTTATTTTTTTTGTTGTTTATTAGAGTGTTACTGCGCAGTGGAACTTGTTTAAATAGCTGTCCTTAATGTGCCTGAAAAAAAAATTAATTAAAAAAATGTTTAGTGAATATTTTTCAAGCTCGCCCATTTGTACTTGACAAGAATTCAATATTGGCTTAATTTTTTTATGACGTACCTGTCTGCTAAATAAATTTCATTATTACGTAATCGTGTCAACCATACTGTTGAATATAAAACATGAATTTAAGCTATGAAAAATCTTAATTTACTAGCTATAACTTATCTCCTTCAGTTTCACTATAAGGCTCACTCTTCCGAAAGCAGCTGAATCTATCTACAAAATAAAATGTTCTTTTCCATAATAAAGTGGTAATAAGGCCAGTGCTCCCTGGCAGCCTTGCCCCAATACCACGAAGCATGGAAAATTAAGGCTACAACCAGAGACAGAAAAATACAGCGGTTATTAGAAGCAACCCAACCACACGATGGCGCCAAACTCCACCTTATGCTACGTGGCCTCCATATCTATATTGGCAAAAAGATATCAATATGTGATGCTGCCTCCATTGAAACTGAGTTTAGCCGCTGATATAATGATGAAAGCATTTTATATTATTAAGCGTTATAACGTACTAAATCACTTACCCAATTGTTTAGTAAATCACTTACTCCTTTGTGAGAAACAATATTAGAACTTTTTCAGGCAGTCATTTATGGGTAAAATTCAATAAGTTAACCGGATTAATGGTTTTACAATTTAAATTTAATATACTTTACACTACTGACACTGCAAAAAAATGTGAGCCTAATTACTTAATACATTTCATTATGAATGGCGTATTTTTCCTGTTCAGACCGGATTCATGTGGATTGTAAAGCTTTCTTCAGAACGCTTGATGCCTCAGGAAGTCAGTTAATGGTTTGTAGCTGAGAATATAATTCTCTTTTGATAGCCTGAAGTTGTCTGGTTTTATGGTACACAATTCACTGCTGTTCAAAAGCTATACTGGACAGCTGAAAACTAGTTGAATCATAAATTAAACTGACTCCATACAAGTAGCTGAGAAATGAGTAAAAATCATAAAACCCTGGGAAAAATCTGTCACTTTGGCTAAAACCATCTATTAAAATTAGAACTGGTACACAGTCAGACAACATTTAAATAACCATAGTTTCCTCAACATTTTCGATTGCATCAGACTAATGGACCAGAGCATTTATTTTTCCTCTGAAAAAGGATTATTTACAAGAATATAAGCACTGACATAGAGATGCGAAAATAAGCTTAGACATGCCCACTCCCACAACTGGCTCTTCATCAGATGTCACCCAAAAGTTACCATAATAGGCACACCACTATGAAATGTTCCCCTTAGAACAACGGCAAAAAATATTATATTTAATATTATATTCTTAAAACCACTAAATAGTATTATGATAAACTCCCCAAGGCCAGTCTCCATGTGAACCACAATTTAATTGAAGCATCTTCATACCAAAATTCAGTGGACTACAATTTATTTTCCGCTTGTATCCAAAGCAAAGTACAGTTGAGAAAGTGGGGTTAGTCTGTCCCAGGAGCAGTTGGGGGTTAAGGGCCTCACTCAGGGGCCAACAGTGACATCACTCTCCCGTCCCTGGAATATGAACCGGCGGCCTTCCGATCACTCAGCATTTATCAGTCATACTCATTAATTTGCAAAAAGGTTAACATTTTATTTTTTTTATATGAAAAAGTACAAATGCTTCAGAAATTCATCAACATACAGCTTCAGTGTCCGTCATAAAAAGTTTGTATAGGTAAAGCATTGAAATTTCATGTATATTATCTAGCAACAGAAATAAACTGAAGACCATTAGTCACAACCTATATGTAGAGCGTGTCTTTATTATTAGTTTGACAGCAATAATAATGTCAGCGTGTCCTTAGAATTGTTCAAAACATGTGAAGCTCCATCCCTTTACGTTATAACCAGATGTCAGAGGTGCAGTCCCCACCAGGGTACCGCACTTCGTGGGCCAGCGCTGGTCCATCTGGTTCTTTTCCAAAATCAACCAGGAAGGACCGATTGATGGTGAGTCCGCCGCTCACAGTGTCCACGTCGACCTGCATCATCACCGAACCCTCCCTGGTGAGTGGCAGAAAAGCGACAGAGACGTCCATCAAAGCTGTCCACTACAACCATCAGGTAGACAGCTTAATTAAAAATTGATAGATAACATTATCTTGGTTTACTTTATCTTGGTTTACTTAACATGGTCACAGGGAGAGGCATTGGTGAAGGTGAAAGTTGTTGACCCGGTTAAAATTTCTGAGGCCCCTCTTCAGCAAAGACCCCTGGGCTTCAGCCTGGGTAACCCTGAGCATTAAAGTGTCTGATAACAATTGTATACTTTGTGAAGTAAGCCAAACGATGTGTTGGAGGAGGGAAGGAAAAAAAGTTTGACTAAACAAACGAAAATCATAACATCCCGCAGCTGTTCAGCAAGTCAGATGTCTGCCAGACAGGTGCTGGATTCCAGAATCACTTTCTGCAGCCCAAAAAGAATTTAATGACATTATCTGGATGAGTCTGGGAAGCTAATGATGGACTAGCGATACTGAGGTTAAGTAAACCAAGATAAAGAATTAATAAATCAAAAAAGTCAAAAAGGTACAGCCATAGAAAAGCTATCAACAGTGCACTGCTGATACACCATTTGTGTTATCTTCTGCAGATGTATCAGCAGACATTTCTTTTCTTCAGAGGGTTCTTATTAATGTGCAGTTTTTCACCCAAATTCTACAACCGCTGTTGTACCCATTTGGAATTTTCCGGAAAGATTTTCTTACACGCTGTTAATATTTACCACGCAAGACACACAAGAGCCAGCTGGTTAGTAGAGCCTTAAATATGATTGTTAAACTTTTAGTGGGAATGTTGAAACCACAATAATTTTAGCCGTCAGGAAGAGCAAATCAGACATCAAAAAGGTCAGATTCTCACTTGATGAGGTCAGGGTAAAACTGCTTGTCCCAGCTGCTGAAGAGTGAGGTAGTGACATACAGTCTCTTCCCATCCAGGCTCAGCTGCAGCATCTGCGGGCTTCCAGGAACTCTCTTCCCCTGAGCAGGAATGCACATGCACAAGCAGATAGGATCCCTGCTCCACATAAATACACCCGCTGCTACTGGTTTCGAAGAACATCCGTTGCTGTGACCAGACTTGGGTAATTCAGGTCCAGAGTGTAAAAGTCCAGACCGGGATTTTGTTTCAACCAACCAGTTGAGTATTCAGTGACTGACTTTTTATGCTCAACTGGTTGGTTGAAACAAAATCTTGGTCTGGACTTTTACTCTCTGGACCTGAATTACCCAACCCTGGGTGTGACTAACCTTTACGACGCAAGGGGTTGGCTGGCTCTCTAGCTCCTGGTCCTCCACCACCTTGACAGAGCCATCATTTAAGATGCTGCCTCCCAGAAAGACCTTGGACAAATAAACACCTCGTCCAGTTAAAATTCCCAGGTTCCACAACACACTAAATAATTTTAATGGCTATAAATGTTCTTCGTATTGGGTCTATGCCGTGTAAGTAGATATCCATTCATATTTTATTTAGCAGACCCATTTATCCAAGGCGACACACATTTTATGAAAGCAGGGTCCCTGGATCAATGGGGGTTAAGGGCCTTGGCTCAAGGGCTCAACAATGACATCACTCTGTCGACCTTGGGATTTAAAATGACGACCTTCCAGTCAAGGGCTAAGCATCCTAACCTGCGGAGTCACACATCCATCCTATCTTGCTTCTAATAACAGGTGTGAAAAGCTTCACTTTATACACAGGATGTCGTTTTTGGCTTGATCCAGGTCTGATTTCAAAACTCACTTGGCCAGCCAAGCGTGGATTCCTGGTGTCGGTGATGTCATATTGGCGAATGTCTCCATGCAGCCAGTTGCTCTGGTAGAGGAAACGGTCATCCAGCGAGATCAGAATATCCGTGATGAGACCTACGGGGGCGGAGAGACGGGAGATTTCGGACCCACGCCTCACACAAACACACATTTCCCAGTAAATTATTGCCATTTCACTTCTGTGGTTCCCCCTTTAAATGAGTGTCCCTCTGGGGCTCATCCACACACTGCGGACCAGCTAACAGTCACTCACTGGGCATCTGTGGAAGAACCCATCCCTCCACCTTCTTACTGGGAATGCTGATGACTTTCTCTGCAGCCCAGTCACCGTTCTGAGAATAAGCACACAAACACACACATGCGAACACCATGAGCCGTCGTACATCACTGCACAGCAGTATAGGACCTCAGGGACGCTTAGTGTATGCAGCTGGTATTTATTTAATCGAGTTTGCAGTTTGACTTGACAATTAAGATTATTTCACTGACACGATTAAATACTGGCCTGGGAGTTTTACAATCACAGTCCTGTGAGGCAGCATTCTAAAATGTTTTATATACCTATTTGTAATTCTGATTCTTCAATTCAGTTAATAACTTCTGTGATTGAAAACCACAGTATTTAATTTAGGCTACAATTAAGAGGCTGGTCTTCACTTGTGGGAAATTGGTAACTATGCAGAAGGATTTGCTGGATAAAATGAAGCAGAGCTTCGTCTCATGACCCCCCCCCGCCCCCTTAGGTCCAGTGTGGCATTAATGGACACCCTGCATGGTACCCCAGTTTTGTAGAAGCGAAAGATGGTGCCGCTGAGCGCGCAGCCCACGAAACCCTCCGGGGCAGCCGGATCGTGCAGGAAGCGGATCTCCAGGGGGATGAACCCCTCCTCCCCCAGGTCCAGAGACTGCAGGTGCTTGTGTGTGGTCCAGTCCCACACATGGATGTGCCTTCCATAGTGACCTAGGGGCACAGCTTGTCATGATAAACACGTGCTTGTAATCCATTAACATGAGGCTAAAAGTGATTGCTGGAATCATTAAATAAGCAAGTTCAATTATTTTAAGAAATCTTTAATAAAAACCTTTTTATAAAGGGTTAGAAAAACACTTTGCCCAAGCCCACCTGCTCCCACATCTGCAGGGTTAAAGCCGTTGGCCAGAACCTTGGGAGCCCCCCACTCCGTGCTCATCATGACGTTGTGTCGAGGCTGGTACCAGAAATCATAGCCAAACGGGGCAGCCTCTCCTGGCAGCTCCCAGTTTCCCGTCACCTCAAATGTCTCGCCGTCCAACAGGACAAAGCCGCCTGACACATAACCAGAGTACAGACAGAAAAGCAAACAGGAGATTACTGAATACGGAACGGACAACATCCCTACATCAACCACTCTAATCTGCTTAGAAGGGCAGGACCACAGGGGCATTGGGCCTGGCTGAAAGCTGATTGGCATCACGAACTGACGTCGTGAAATCAAATGGAATATTACACCAGTTTTTCTGTTAAAGTACTGTGAGGTACTCCTAAAGTAGAGATTCATTTTCCACATCATCCAATTTAAATCGTCATACATTTACATCGATTTTTAACCGATTCGCGATTCATCGTTACATGCCTACACACCCTACATCAAATTTACACACCAAATTGGACTGAGGAAAAAACACCAAGGAGAGAGTCTGCAAACTCCAGACACAAGAGGCAGATATCAAGCCCCCGACCCTGAATGTGTGAAGCCTCCCGGTCACATGAGGACGGCCCCCAGTCTTTCAGCTTTCACAGTTCACATACTGACTTTATCCTAGTAAACTGGTAAAGCACCTGAGACTAATCCTAATGACTAAGTGCTTAAAACAATAACCCCTTCAAAACAGAGCTGGGGATGTACAGGTAGGTGGGAAAAAAGCCTACAAGAACTACACAATGGATTATCAAGCAAGAACAAACTGGGCCAGCTAGGAGGCGCCAACAGCGGAACATAAGAACCCGGCCTGTAGGCAGAACTAAATCTCGGGGGTTTCCCGCTGCAGATCTCACCGAACAGGAGGAGGGGGGTCCCTGCCAGTAGATTTCACCCAGGTGCGGAGTGAAAGTATATTTTGGGGGGGGGTTGGTTTGTTATGCTGCGTTCCATTTACCCTGGAGGTCGGAAGTTGCAGCTGGGAATGGTGTCGCACCCGAGTTAATCGCATTCCAGTACAAGAAGTCGGAAAGCTATTTAGCAATATCAGTGACCTGTTTCATAAAGCAGGATTTCTTGCTTAGCTAGAGAACTTGTCAGATTTAAGATATCCCAGTTTAAATGGGCTTCTTTCACTTATATTTAGCCCAGACTACCTTAAATCCGACAAATTATCTGGTGAAGCAAAAAATTCTGATTTCTGAAACAGGCCCTAGTTCTAGCCAGGTTCACTGCTAGCCATAGTTAGCAATACCAGTTGATAACATATTTCCTGGTATTTTGCACATAAAAACACTGTAAACACTGTGTAACACTTCTAAACATAGTCGTTGGACAGTTTTGTGTGCACAACTGATTTAATGAGCCAAAAATAAGACATAAGTGCTAATAAACAGTATAAAACTGCAGCTTTAACTTCAGTTGATAAAAGGCGCAGCCATCTGGAATTCTGAGGTCGGGGTTGTGTAGGTTCATGTCGGAATTCCGACTTCAGGGAGAGTTCCAGTTGAAATTTCTGACTAGGAACCTGGAATTTCCAAGCTCCGAGTTCAATTTCCGAGTTCAAATGGAACACAGTCTAAGTCTAAGTAACTGTCTAAGTGTCGGATCAGTAGCACACAAAATTTGGCTCATGGGAGTATTACTTACACAAAAATGTTCTGAGGGCAGAAGGAAAAAATTACTGGTTCAGAGAAATAACCAATCACACTGTAAAGGACGTCTTGGTCCCGCCTCCACCAGTTGCTTGAACCCACCTCCTCTACAATGGGACTAATTATCACTCTGAACCAATCATTTTTTTCTGCTCTCAGAACATTTTTGCGCAAGTAAAACTCCCACAAGCCAAAATTTCAGGGTAGAGTTCAAACCCATAAATTTTACTATGCTGCTACTTGCCTGATAAGAACAGTCAACCTACTAGGCACTGCCAAACATCTCCATTTATAGATTAGATAGATTAGATCAATATATTTTATTGATCTGCAGTGGGGGCCGGCATGGGGAGGAGGCATTATAGTGCCTGACAGCAGCAGGCAGTATAAAAATCCCACAGTGTACATTTTAGCACACTGTGGTGGAATGAGCTCCAGAATGAGTATGATGTTGCTTTGATGTTCCGAGCCAATATCACAGATCGCAATCAGGGCTGATCCTGGCATTTTTTAACTGATCGGTATTCGCTACCACAGCCCAATCCAAAGTCTGGTCTACTTAAGTTTTCCACATTCAATTTACATTAGCTGGGCAGATTGTAAGGTTCCATCACACACTGCAGTAAGCAGTTTAATACAATGAACCTAATTATGCACTCACAGAAACATCATAACGGAGAATACTGCAAAATCGTGAGGCTTACTCAGACAAAGAATGCACCAACACATACCATATCTGTATGTAAATTTATTAAAAGATCAGATCAGGACTCGAAAATGGCAGATGTAGAAAGGATCTGATCGGGACAGGGTACCAAAAAAGTGGATTGGGACATCCGTAGTTAATTGTTCAGTTAATCTTATTATTATTTCAGTAAATTACGACATGGCTCAATTTCTGTCTCATGAGCAACACATGCTCGAAAGTTAAAAATTCAAATGGCTTAGGTGTCGTCACTGACTTGTGTGTGCACACTTCCTCTTCGAGCTGGAAGGCTTAACGTTCATGTTTACACATTTTTCCATAGCTACAAGAAACTGTGTCAGAAGGTTTGAGCCAGGGGCGCCGAAAAAAATCACGGGCTAACTCAAGTTTACCCTGGGTTTGACTTTTTTTTTTTTTTTTCCTTCAAAGGACAACTGGCATCGGGGCAACAGCCCCAAGTAATCAGACCTAAGGACGATCATGGTTTGAGCCAATAAAAAAATGGAGATAATAAACAAAGGCAAGTCAGGCAGCACGGGATATCTGCTAATTGGAAAGAAATCCTTTAATTTAGTTTTCATGTTCATTTTCATGAAATTATAGTTCCTAAGTTGTTGTGTCACATTTCTTGCACAAATCTATTCTGCTTTTCCTTGAATTCCATGCGGTTTGCTCCTGCCTTGCCCCCCCCCCCCGAGGTGCAGAATCTCACCTTTCCCATTACCAGAAGGATCCCCCATGGCGCTAATCATGACCTGCCCGCTACCAAGACAGTGACTGGTATGCGGATTAGCCAGTCCGCATTTCCAGAAGAGCTCTGTGGGTTCCACAATCTGCAGACAGCAAGTGGAAAAACAACCCAGTCAACATGTACCTGGAAAAGCTTAGAGTTACATTTTTTTTAAACAAGGATGTATATAGAGTTACATTCACTTCAAGTGCTTAGTCTTCTCCTGTTCCAGCTATAGAAAGGCTGTGAAAAAATTCATACTGGTTAAACAGGAATTCTTTGTGGTTTTGCTTGTGGGCTATGAGCACCTAACCTTATGGAGACGTGGAGCACGGGGGTCGGTGCCCACATCCACCACATAGACCCGAGAGGAGATCAGAGCAGGCAGGATGAGTCGGCTGCGTGTCTTTGAGGGGTCATCGATGCAGCTGCTGCATGCGTTCCACCCCGAGTGATGCAGCTCATCCTTCAGGTTCGGCATGGGCAGCCGGTGAATGACCTGACCGAGACACCGACACCAACATCACCACCCTTATCCACAAGACCAGCCACTGGTCTTCCTTACAAACCCATTTATCTTTCAGTGCCTAACCTGTAGGTTAAAGAGGAAAATGGTCTTAATGAATCCACTAGGTGTGGAGAAGTTACCTTGCAGTAGTTTGCAGACTTCGGATCAACATCCACCGTTGCCAGATAATCTGGCTTCTCGATGCCAGTGCTGCGGTATATGCAGGGCACATAGACAATCTCCTCACGTGGCCCTTAAAAACAAGCGCACACACACACACACACACACACACACACACACACACTAAATCAATGCACAAACCTCCACTCTAGCCACCGCCCCCTATCTCACCAGCCCCAGTTCTGAATGCATTATTGTTCCATGTTGTTTGCTCTGTCATCAAAGAGAGCTATACGCAGACATGATGTTACCTTTCATGGCCTCCAGAGGGCTTCTGTAGCCAGGTCCACATCCTTCACACTTGGCTATTGTGAAAAGAGAAACACAGAAAGGCTGTCAAAAGTGATATAACTATTTCCACATGACTGACGCTAACCTTTAATCCAGAACAGCTTTTGGTATATGTAGTGAACAGGAAATATAAAGGTTAATATAAAGGTATTACAATTTTTATCATATGATCAAGTTATGGTCTCTCAAACACATAATATGAGCACAGTCAATCTAAACATATATAGACGCTCCTCTACTTATGAATGAGATATGTTCCAATCGTAACTTGCGGCCAGAAGTCGTACTAGGCAGAGTTGGCATGCAACAAAAAAAAACTGATGTTGCGGACAGGAAACGGGAGCCCAATGTACACAATTTGGACTTACAGTCCTCTTTGTTCGTATATCTGAAAGTTCGTAAGTTGAACTAACTATAGCAGCTTTTTGTAACGAGCTTGGAGAATATTTTCTAAGAAATGGACCACTCCTCCATACAGTATAACTCCAATTCCTTATTAGTCAAGGGTTTACGTCGGCGGACAGTCCACTTCAGCTCGCATCACAGGCAGGGCCGTAGCCAGGATTTTTAAAATACCGAGGTCAAAAGCGTTAGCCCTTCCTAGGTGTGCCCTGTAATGGACAGTGGTTATTTCAGTTGTAGAAACTGACCTCGGTGTCCTCAATGGTAGGAACGGGCATGACTACGGGTTCTCAAGTGGATTCCGATCTGGAGACTGAGATGGCCTTTGCAAAACCTTGATTTTATGTTCTTGTAACGGTTTCACTGTTGATTTGATGTGTGCTTGGGATACGTTTCTGACAGACGTTCTGACAGAGGCAGCTAGAGTTTAGGTTAAAAAGTCATAGTATTTAATGGAATTCATGATGCCATAAGCGCCGCACAATATATCGTTTCAGCATCAACATTGCGATGTGCGTGTAATGCGATAATCAGACCGCAAGACGTGCGATGTCAAATTAAATTGAAAATGTCGTGGTACAACATTTTTCATGTTTGATACAAAAGAAAAACTCGCACAGTTCTCATTTTCCATGACTGCCTACTATCTACAAGAAAAGTCTCTCTGCTATAACATGCAACGAACTCCGTGCATCCAGGTTTTTGGATTCACGGAGTTTGTTGCTAGTGAGTGACATGCAAGCTTTGCATGCACAGCAAACCACTTATCACAATCATTCTTGATAGAGCTGCACAATGTGCAATTTTAATACTGACATCACATGTTATTTACATGCAGGGTTGGGATGTAACAGAATAATATATATACAAATAATAATAAAATAATAAAAAATAAGTAGTCTTATCTGTATTTAGTCCATGTTGCATTCTGAAAAAAGGATTTAGAATGCGGTTACTTCTTAAAAAATAAGAGAATAACTACTTTAAAATATATCCACTGTAAAACAGAAAATAAAATCTTTTTAAGGAAAAATCTCTTTTTAAAGATATGTCTTTTCCTTTATAAATCATCATATGCACACTTTTCACTGTGCCTGCCAATGGTTAAAAACTGTCTACGAAGGATTCCACTTTTAATTTAAAGAAACATCAAGGTAAATGACGCTTTCAAGTTGAGTGATACACGCGTCCATTCACAAGCGACCCGAACTCACACTATGCTTTATTTCAACCCGACCACCACTCGCACTTCGCATGAAGACAAAACTATGCCAGACCCGCTATTTTCCAAATATTATTCCTTCGTGTGTCCTTTGGGTACGTAAAACATACATTTAAAAGAGAATCCCATCATTTATCACACAAGACAACAAAACCCACCCAGAAGTATTTCAAAAAGAAAAAAAATATTGTACAGCTGTTATACAAAGGCCATTTTTATTATATTAGCCTATTCTAAATGTAATCTTAAAGTCTTCTGAATTTGTTACTTTTTATGTAGGTCCACTGTAATGGAATACATTTCCACAATAATTTTAAGGCTATGTATTCAGTATTAAGCCATCAATACTTTTTCAAAAAGTATTTAGCCCAACGATGTACAAATACTATTTTCACATGGCAAAAACCACGATAGTCAGCCTGGTTAAGATAAGTTACGCTAAAACATTTTCACTCTGTCACAGGGAACAAACTTGGTAAGTCTTGCAATTTTAATGATCGTTTGAAGAAATGGGGTACGATTAAAAAAGAAAAACCTACTTTATGTTTGCTCCTTTTGTATGAGCTCTGCATGTGCTCTTCGAGCCAATCATATAATCATTTTTCTCCATGCTGTCAGACTCACTCACAGACAGTGTGGCACGTTTGTGAGATATTTATTAAAAATGAATGGGGATGAGGAAAACTAACAAGAACTAGTCACCTAAAGACATTTGCCTTCTGCTGTATGAAAATATTTAGATATTGACCATACTGAGCAAAAGCACTGCTTTGTGTCTGTTGACAACTTGCAGGAACACCACCAACTTATGGACACACTGTATCGGAAGAAAAGTTCTATTTGGCTATAGTTTATTCCAAGTAAATTTCACCTCCTTTTGTTTTATAAATATTGGAATATTAATAGCAAAAATGTAACATATTGCAATGTTTTTCTCCAATATCGCGCAGCTCTACCATTGATCCTCACAAGGGCCCCTGGGCCACGTACAGCAAATTATTATTATTATGTTTTATTATTATTATTATTATTATTATTATTATTATTATTATTATTATTATTATGTTTATTATTATTATACCACATTGAGGGAAATTTTATTCTTATATTGCTCATTTTATAATATTGTTTTTACCCCTCATTCTTCGAGGTTGCCAATAAAAAGAGTTCACAGTATTTTCAAATTTTTTTAATCTGAAAAAATCTATTTCAAATTAAGTCATTCATATCATATTCATATTAAAATGGATAATACTGATAGTAGTGAATAATAGCATAGATAAATATTCATTTTAGTCTTACTCAGGAACTTGAGATTTGAAAAAAAAAGACAAATTGGGACTGATGAACATGACTTGAAGTGCAAGATTCGTCCTTTTCTGATATTCAGGAAATTGTGCATAAACCGTGCAGTGCAGCAGGATGTGAAAATGTCAAAGGCAATAGTTTGAGCCGCATTGTAAGCACTAAGGTTCAAAGCCTTGTGTTGATGACCGCTTGTCCGTTTCCATAGTAACTGAGTATCAGGATCTCTTTGAAAAAGAATCAGATAGTAGAATTTTTGTCCTCTCATTGCTCTAACACAGTGTTTTTTTCCACAGGAGCAAAAATGTGTTCTGTGCATCCCTGAGGACTGGATTGGGAAAAACTGCTCTAACACACAGAATTGTAAAATGTGAAAGTGTAACCAGCACTCTCTCTTAAGACAACAAAACATACATTTCATACCAATTTTCAGCTTCAAATATAAAATACTCCGCATAAATTTCTAATCATATATATATTGTGAAAATATGCTTTTGAAATATAGCAAAAGGGTAATTTCATTTTAATTTCAGTTCACGAATTATTATTATCTGTTTAGTAACCCTTTTGTTTCTGTTTACGATAATAACATTGGTCCCCACAAGCCCAGTGTGCAAGAATACACAGCGGAACCACTAATCAACGAAGAATAAGCCCAGATTATAGCCTAAACATTTTCTCAAACACTTATTCAATGGAAAGTTTAAGGTAGCAGGCAAATGACTTTATGGTTTTAATGATGAGTGTATTTAGCTGCTACCAGGACAAGATGACTTAAAAAGCTCTCCATACTGTACTGCTGAGGTACTGGCGGGCAACGCGGCAGGTTGGACTGTAAATAGTTCTCGCATGTATTGTAATGTAACAGTGCTGTGTTATGTTAAGTGTAGTGTTAAATGTTAATCGTTGTACATAACATGTCTGTGTGTGTGTGCCCACCTTGCGTGTTACAATACTAATGGCAACTTAATAAACATGAATGAACAAAATGAAAACTATATTTAGAAGAGCGAATGTCAGACTTTATACTGCAAAAAGTATTGCCACAATACCGTCTTTTTACCTTGTTTATCCACAATATCACTTCGATTAAAAGATATCATGGCTGCTGAGCTGTCCCTTTCTTCACCACGACGTCAGTGCTTATCGCTTTCATGGTGTAACAAAACAGTCACATGTGGCACACTCAGCTCAGTGCAAGGATACGCTGAATTTATACATATAACTAACTTTTGGGCATCACAATACACCTCTTGTTAATATCTTAAGCTTAATACTATTGTGCTTATCGAATTGTGGGAGTAAAAAACGTCAGTATAGTGCCAAAAAGCCAGAATCTATTATATAAATCCCTACAATACAGTTTGTTGTTGTCAATAGAAAATGAACTTTAATGGACGAAAATTAATCATGTAGATTAATCGACCAATCTGTAAAATATTCGATAGATTAATATATAGAAAAATAGTCGTTAGTGGCAGCCCTAGTTTAATATTAAATATCAGTAAAAATATTGCAAATTTATTGGCATGATAAAAATCACATTACAGACTTTACAAAATTAAATCACATTAGAAACAATCGAGTGTTTTAAGTAAAACATTCCAGTAATAATAAATTGAAACCCAAATTATAATTCTAAAAAAGCTGCTCCAATTAAAAAGTTCATTGACAAGCAGTCTCATTAGGTGTAACACCTTTGCTACAACATACAACACAAAATATGTGTTTAGTATCACTTTAAGAGCCAGTGAAATAGCAAAATGGCAAGAACAAAACTGAATGAGTCAATCAAAAAAATTATGATAGAAAGAAAATGTCTGTGCGGAAAATATATGCAGATATGTTAAGTATTGCTTGTCAATTAACTTTGGTTATGAAATTAATTTGCAACATTTTTACAGAATTAAGCACGCGCCAAAGTTTCAAATGCCATACGTGCCACAACAAAGGAGGTATGAATTTCGGACAGTTCTCAAACTGGGTGCTTTTATATGGAATCACAAGACTCAAAATTACG
Source organism: Cryptomyrus ogoouensis (assembly GCA_025773925.1). Lineage (NCBI taxonomy): Eukaryota > Metazoa > Chordata > Actinopteri > Osteoglossiformes > Mormyridae > Cryptomyrus > Cryptomyrus ogoouensis. The sequence goes on along the minus strand of JAOYFF010000135.1, from coordinate 15,124,138 downwards.
TTTATTCCATTATTACGTTTATAATTTATGTTAGTAGTGATTTGGAAGACAATATTAAATTACTTTAATCTTGAGTATATTCCTGTATTTATTCACATTGTCTTCACTTCAATTAGTTATTCACGTCCTAAAAGGTAAAGAGTGATACTTTAGCCTTTGCTCTCATGCTTGTTTAAATGTGACTGATACATACAGTTGTACGGAGAATGGGTAAGCATCTGATTTGATTTTAGTTTAAAGGCTTGTTGAGGTGGGTCACATTTCTAAAGTCAAGACGTTTTGAACGATTGATTTAGTTGCTGTTTGGGCTATTCTACCAGCCGATGACAATTACATACATGTACGATGAGTATTTAACCACACGTACTATTAAATCTATTCGCTGGGTATATTATATGTTAACATTCAAACTGAACACGCCAACGATTAACATCTAACTTCACTTACAAACACATGTGAACTGGCTTCGATCCAGGCTACAGACCACTTTAAAAAGCAAAACACGTACGACCTGTTTAACAGAGGAGACGCAAAAAAGGAGTTCCAGTGTGCTGCTCGTTTAAAAGTACCGTGTGGATGAAAAATAATATAATATGTTTAGAGATAAAGACATTTACTCTGCATTTCATTAAAGCGTCATCGTGCTTTTACTAAATTTAATCTCAAGAATTGTAATCATTCTCTTAATTACAGTGGGAATATTTCGCTATAAAGCAATAGACAAGAAAACCTCACTCGGCGGTAGTAATAGGCACGCTAATGGATGTTACTCTTTGCTCATTGTCATACACAGTTACACAGTATTGACACGCATTTCTTCTAATAAAAATTAGAGATAAAGTAGGTTACTGCATGGAAATTGCATATGCCTAAATACGAATTTGCAAAGAAAAAAAAAAAATCAAAAACAAAAAACACGAAAGAAAGTTTTAAACAAAAGCATTGTATGTGTGCATGTAACATTTTTCTAGCAGAAAAGTATACAATATAATTACTTAAAGTAGTCTGACGTTAAACTACTACAGATAGACATAGGTTATACACTGAAGCTTACCCAACTTTTGAGCATTAAAGACATACACGAACGGTATTCTCTGTTCATGGAATAAATGCTTTGACACTAGAAGAGTAAAGAATACCATACCCATTGCTCTGGATGAACAATTTTCGGTAATTCCTAAGGCGACCGACCTTCCCCTCCTGCTTCTCGCTTGTGTTTTGAGCGGCGGACAGCAGTCTAAGGTCACCTGCGTGACGGGGGGGGGGGGCGCGTGGCTGCGCGTAGTCAAAACGTGCATAACGTACTTATCCACCTATCCGTCCTTACTACAACCTATTTGGTGCTACAGGTGTCTGGAGATTTGCCCCGTTACTACGCCAGCGTACTTTTTGTCAACATATTTCTATTTAGTTCAAATATTTCGGTTTTTAACTTCGAAAGACTGCCTTACCCGTTATTCTGTTCTACAAGTGACGTTAACAAACGAGGTAAATATCTAGTGTAGGCCTAAAAAAAACTCCAGGATACTTTTCTCGTTTATTGTTGGAAATTAAACGTGTAATAAGGAATAATTTTGCTCTTCAGAACAGGAAGGAAACTAAGGTAAAGTCTGGACCGCTTCTGATAGCGGAGACGAAAGCTAGCCAAGCCATTTTCTCTTTCGTCGTAACGGATATAAAATTGCTTTAAAACTCTTTTACTGTGACATCTGCCTGAACGAGGTTGTGCTTAAATCTGCAAAACAAGTATCAAACATGGTGCTCGATATCAGGAAGTTACGTGCTTTGCATTTATAAATGGCGTATTAAACAACGGAGGGAGGGGCTAAGCACAAAGTTCTGGTCCAAAGTACAGCAGCTGCTGGTGGTGAGGAAAAGTACTTTGATATGGTCCTGAAAACAGATACTGAGCTATGGTGGTACTCGTGAAACAAAATCCATCCATCTGATAATCACCTAGCCTAGTCAGGATCAGATGGAGCCTATCTCATGCAGCATAGGGCTACACCCCAGAGAGAATGTGCACCCATGACAGAACACTTCTTGAAATGGAAATGGAGGTTAAGAGAAAACCTAAACAAGTCAAGGACATGAACTAGCAATGCTGATGTTTTAAGGCAACAGTGCTGTACACTGAGCTGCCCTGACATTAATGTTATTCTTAGGTATAGTCAAATGAGTGTCAGCTCTTGCCAACCATATGTTTCTTCCATAGGTCTCTTCTATATGTTCCATCTTCTATTCCAATCTTCAGAAACGTTCTTTGGTGTTATCATTAAACAAATGCTATGCTTTACCATATACACTATAGATTATGGTTCTGCTGGACACAGAACAAGCTTTATTCAGTCTTTACCCACCAGAAACTATACTGACATTGCTCTCGTATCTGATAGCTTAGTGCTTTTATATATAGTCAGTTAAATTATTTCAATGCTTTTCTCCATACACAAGTTTGGTTAACAATTCGCCAAACAATTCTTCACTGAAAGGACCAAGTGGAATCACCATCTTACCTGTTTAATTTCTGGATTCCCGCTAAATTCAGCTACTGCCTGGGACAGCAGAATATTGGTATTTTAAGATCCAAGAGCATGAATGATGTCTCAGGGTCTATATCCAAACCAAGCTGAGACTACACAGATACATTTTTTTCCAAAACCAAAAATACTTGAATGTTTCATATTAAGACCAGCAGCATTTCATCCTTTGTGTACATAGATACTAAACCTCAAATAAAAAGCAAATGATGCTCTATGGTCAGTGGTTTTCAGATCTGCTAATAAAGGTTCCTTATGTGATATTGTAATATACTCAAATGATATATACATGGTTTTCACAAAGCTCAGTAAATGTATGATAGTCTGGTGGCTTGAGAAAGTACTCGTAGCTTTTTCCGTTAAAAATTTCTTAAAATATCTGTTTTGATAATAAACCCATATTATCAAAATACACAAAGTTTTTAATGGAAAAAGGTAATCGAATTAAGAACAATTATCAGGCAGACATTTTCTTGCTTCCTTTATTTCAGAAATCAAGACATTTTTAGTAAAAAAAAAAAAAACAAAAAAACTGGCTGAGAATGAAAGACGGAGTACAAAACCCTGCCAATTTAGAAAATAACCCAACTGCTGTACTTTGTCTTTAAACCTCATTAAAAAGTTACACAGATCCATTGAGGAATGAGTCTGAAGTGTAAAGACGTTACAAATATCCATTTTATGCTCCATATCTTTGACAAGCATCTCAGTTTAATATGAATCAGTTCTTTACATGATGATGAACAGCACTTCACCAAGCCTGCTTCTCACCTGTGGAAGATCTGGATGGGTCTCATGATGAAGGTCCTTGACCACATCATCATGGAACCTCAGTTCCATCTGGTTTCGGGAGCAGAAGAGCCATTTTGTACCATGGATATACTCCTGAGGTAGCCAGCACTTGCACATCATTTTTGAGAGATAAATTCCCTCTATATTCATCAAATTCCAGACTGGTGCAAATAGACTCTGTCACACACTGACATCTCTCAGACCAACTTAAGCAATGATATGTGCAGGAAACATTCTTTCTCACAAAGAATCTTCCGGTTACACTAAAAATGCAGAAATAAGTTATCCTATAAGCTGCCAAAAAACTGGCAGAGTCAATGCATTTTTAAAAATGTTTCTATCTTTAACGCTATACTTAGCTTTGCAAAACACCACACTTGATATATGTCTGTTCGTCACAAATGATCGAGCTGTTCGTTTAAATTAGTGCAAGGCCACAGCCACTGAATGACTATTCATGCAGTCACTCTGCAATATTATACTAATCACACATTACCAAAAAGAAACAAGCTGCCAGTCAATTCGTCAATGTTTGTGCCTGGCTATAAACTGCTTGTTTCAGTTGCAAAACGCAAGCTCTCCTTCACACTCCACAACATCATTTTTTCCATCAGTGGTGCTGATATGAGTCAAACGACATACTGATCAAATGCAACATAAATAAACCCTAAACCACAATCACAGTATATGCGACCAGAGCTTTTTTCTTCATATTCAATGAGAAACAGCTGGATCTGTACAGCATGGCAGCATCCAACCACCCCAAGACAAGCCACCTGCAGCAAACTAAATTGCTAGAATAAATAAAATATTTTCAAACTATACAGAAACATTGGTCTTCAAACTTAGAATGGACAGTTTAGCTTTTCTAAGGACCTGAAAGACCGTCACTAAAAACCAGCATCATACTATGACACAACTGCAGTTCACATCTGAAAAACTCGATTTTAGTAATAACGTCACATAAGAAAGATTATTACACATCGTACCTTTAATGTGTACAGCAGAATTCTGCAAAAAACATTGCATTTCTTTTAAAAGCTTCTTGCCCTTAAGTGCCAAAGACCAAAACACCGACAAACAAACGTGGTTCATGTTCCCCTCAGCCCTCGTTTTGCTTCACTAGAGACTCAGCAAAGCCAGAGCTTTTCATTTTTAAGGCTTGTCATTCAGGGACTGGTGCAATAACCAGCTGTGAGAGAGGAAAACAGAAAAGGGTTAGCCTGCTCCATCTGTCCCTGCTTTAAGTTTCCTGTAAGCTGTATAGTTGAGGCAAAAGTTGAGGCCAATGTAGCGGCCATGTTGTTAAACAGGTGACGAGGCATCTTCAGGTTCCTGCTCAGGGCCAAATTCGGTGTCGTCAAACCCATGGAAGGACTCAGCATCACTGTCCTTGTCAAAGATCTGGTGCAACACCTGGGGATTGGCTGGGAGAAGGGAGCTGGGAGGCGAAACCGCAGCAAGTTCTCCATATTTGTTCAAATGCTCCTCATTCATTTGAACCTCTGTCACTTCCATTCCAACCTCTCCTGCTGCCTCCTGCTTTTTGTCCACTTCCCTTCCATCTTCCTCACCATGGAATTTGCTCTCATTCTCTGGACCTAAATTCGTCTCTGACTCCCTGGGTGCTGCCGGTGTTGTCCTGAGTGCTTCGGGACCCAGAAGGGCCTCTGTCAGCTTGCATACCAGCTCCCTCTGCTCCTCCACTGGAGCAGCATCACCGGTCATCCCTGGGAGGACCCGGGCCACATGAAACGAGCTCCGAAGAAGATCAGGCAAGCTTTTCAGGCACGTTAGTGCCTCCACCAGCCAGGCCATCAACAACTGGACCAGGTCTTTGTCACTGGCACCTGCAGCCCCACCCTGGGCAACTAGCCGAGTCCAGCGGGCCTGCAGGAACGCCTGCAAGACGGGCCACACACACATTTCCAGAGGCTGGAGGCGGCAGGTACAGCCCTCTGGAATGACAGTTGGCAAAGTGTTGGCGGCACTGAAGGAGGCCAAGGGGACGTCTGATAAGTGGCTACGGAATGGGTCCATGATGAGCATGGCCTTGCTCTCTCCCTGCGAGTTCATGTACTTCTGCCACACCCGAGAGATCCAAAGCTCTAGCTCTTCTTCCTCTGTGAAGCCCTCCGCTTTGGCCTCGAACAGGATGGATTCAGGCAGGTTGGTACGCAGCCTCCCCGGTAGCTGGCCCTTGAAGAAGACCATGGTTGGCAGCAGTCTTCCATCAGCTAGCATGGCCAAGAAGATATCGCACAGAGACTCGCCGGTCCCTACTAGCTGGAACGCAGCCTCTTTTCCCATGGTGACAGGGTTTCCCAAGAGATCCAGGTCAACGAAGACCGAGAGCTCATCCATGGCACAGATGACGGAGGAGGAAAAATTCTGAACCTGGATCTGCTTGTGAACGAACTTGGTAAAGCCCTGGGCATTATCCTCCATGCTCCAAGGCAGGCGACGGCCCACCATGTCTGTGGGTCTCAGACCGAGGTCATTCTGGAGCATGAAGCCCACAGCCCACTCGTAGGAGATACGGAAAGAGCCGCTGGGGTTGGCATGCCTATGGATCTCCGAGGCCTTCTGGAAGAGACTTTTCTCAGTGACGGGGAGCTGTTGCTCCCTTTGAGCCAACACCCACTCCACCAGGCGATCCACAGCATCGCCGCCCCCCCCGGAACTAGGTCGGCCCTCTCGCCGAAGCTGCCGTTCCTTCTCTAACAGCCAGGTCTCAATGAGCTGCGGCTGAGTGCTGAAATGTTCGGCAGCTTGGGGGATGCCGCAGCAGAGAGCAAAGAGTACGATTCTCAGCTGACGCACTGAGAGGCTCTCCTCCCGCTCTTTTGTCGCTGCTACATCTACTGCAGGCTTGACAGGGGCTACAGTAGATGCAGAAGACACCGGCTTAAGTTCCTTGCCATGGGAAGCATCAGTTGCATTCTTTGAACTCGCTTCTTGCTCGTTTGTCGGCAATGCCTCCTTCCTTGCCACATATTTCAGGCTTACATCCAAGTGCTTCCCTGGAGCTGTTTCCTGGTCTAGATCTTTGCCCACATTTGTGGGGAAATCCAGGGAAGGACTTGCGGGAGGAATCGTGTGTAATGTTGGCCTCACACTTGGCTGGCTGCTGCTGCTGCTGTTGTTCTGTGGCAATGGGTGCCTAGGAAAGACACAAAAACAAATGCAAAATTACAAGAACAGACGAGTCGCATTTCAACGATTCTGATTCATTCAAGGGCAGGGTTGAGTGTGTGATTACACTTCACTTACATATGCTTAAATAAATCTATTATTTCAAAATCATATCAACCATGTTTCTACTTGACATTACTTTTCCCGCCATATTCAGGTTTTGTTTTGGTTTAAAATCAAATGCACGTCTTCCAAAACCTCAGGAACTTAAAAGTAATTAATAAAAAAGTATTTTATGAATATTAAATGAGTCAAGGCGGCCAATAAGAGTGGCAGTGAGCATCAATATTTAGGGCCGCAGGGATGCTGCATGGGCTATTATGCCTGGGTCATGTATGGAAAATGTCCATTATAAATAATAGTATAATATTCTAGTATAACAACTCATGCACCTAGAGCAATGCTCTTTTAACTATTACAGTCAACTGTCAATTTTACATCCATCCACAGCACTCATCTTAATTTAAAAAACCTTGATATTTTATAAAATCGTAAAATGTATAAAATGTAAATACTCAGAGGTACCCAAACAAGGGCAAATCACTAAAGAATCGTACTTTGGTTATGAGATTAATGCGAATTGCAATGGTATCATGTAAAACGACATAAAAGCAAACCCATATGAAACAGTTACGGTTTTAGGTCATATACTGGAGCAGAGGATCGTTTAGTAAGAGGAGTGCAGACACTTGGATTAAAGGAACAGGAGAGCATGGCAGAGACTAAACTAATAATCATGATATCTGTTTTATATGTACATGTATGTACGTATGAGCACAGCTGTACCAGCTCTGAAGAAAGTATTCAATTTTTTTATTTAACCATTTATCTGTATTCAAACAAAATATACTACACCACAGTCATTATTTTAGCACTGAAAATGATCTTTGAATGATAGTCTTCTTGAACGAGCAAAAAAATATAATAAATATTTTGCTACAGAGTTTAAAATTTTGTTTGCAACATTCACTAAATACGGATTTATATGCAGGGTGATTGCTATGCTGCATTAATCATTACTACTATCTAAAAAACTGGTAGCCAGGTAGCCAAACACCAGTCTGTTGGGGTACGGGCAGGTAGATGTCTATACTGCCATAGTCTTCACTGTCAAACAATTATTAAATTATCCACACAGAAGGTTCCATAACTTAGAACAGCAATTTTAATACAAATATATGAACAAATTTTTCTCACTCTTCACCATAACATATATCTCATACACTTCCAAAACGAGGCAGGTTTATAAAATTACCATGTTTTACAGTAAGAAAATTATACTGCTCTGGCAATAAGCAAAGTGGAACAGTGCAGAACATAGATTCTATACAATGTATTTAACACGGTATTACTGTAAAAGACAAGGGGGGGGGGGGCAAACCATTTTAACCATTTTCCTGAATTAAATGATATGAGCCTGTAGAGCTTAATGCTTTGTCAGTAGTATGTGTGCTGATGCCTGGCGCATTCCTGGAAAGTCCATCTAAACACACCAGAACCCCCCCCCCCCACTCACATGAACACTAAAGCCTTTAGCAAAAGGTTTTATATAGAAAAGTACCTCTGCCTTTCCATAACATATCCAAGCTTTGGAGATCCTGAAAAAGAAAATGAAAAAAGATAAAATGAAGAAAAAGAAAAAAAAAGATGGCACCAAAAAAAGAATAAGGGGTATTGTCTTAACACGGACACATCATCCCCCATAGCACATAAATTAACAAGTATTTTAGTCCTTTAAGTGCAGTCACTTGATACAGAACAAAATCAAACACACTTGCATTTCACTCAGTAATTGCACATCTGCATAGATAATTTTAGCCCTTTCCTTTTCCATTGCAACATAGGCACTATTTACACCCATGCTGGGGTGCGGGGGGGGGCTTGCGTGGGTGGTACTCTCACTGGCACTCACGTATGTGACGGAGCGTCTGTGTGGAAGGACCTTTTCTGCGGGCCGGGAGGCTGTGGTACTCCCGGAAGCAGCGGTCGCCCTTGCACAGGTTCACGCCACACTCCGAGCAGCCGAACACGCTCTCATGGCGCAAGTTCTTCAGGCTGCAGTTTTTACACCGCTTGGTCTTCAGCGAGACCTTGACCAGCCTGTGGCCCGGGGGGGGCGACGGCGCCTGCCTGGCAGCGCTCAAATTGAGCCGGGCCGCGCGCTGGGCACACTTCGCCAGTTGGAAGCCCAGACGCTTGCGGAAACGGGCCTGCGAGAAGTGACCGTCCTCCAGCCACCAGGGGGGGCTCTCCTTCATGGTCTCCCGGAGGATGATGAAGGAGTTGATCACGGCCAGGTTCAGGAGGAACCAGAGGAGGCAGCGCCACCGGGTGTCCCAGGTTAGGCCCCCCACGGGATTACATGCCTGCAGCTGGTTGCAGATGTCCACACCTCGCATGTTCTCCTGCAGAAGCTGGAAGGCCTGGGGCCGCTCGATGGGCTCCAACTCGCCCGCCTTGGCACGGGACTTCCTCCACACGGTGTCGGGCAGCCCCGGGGCGGCATTAGTGGAAAGGCAGCACATCTCCTTGCTGTCCTTCCAGCGCGTGGCCAGCAGGGGGCCGCACTGAAGCTGGAGGAAATCCCCTGGATTATCCAGCTTGGCCTGCGCCCACAGGCCGTTGGGGAATATGGAACTTTCCGGGGGGAAGGAGCTGCTGCAGTAGGTACCGCACTCGAGCAACCGCAGCTCGAGAGGAACAGTGGTCAGGGAGCTGGCCAGGAACACCTGATGGTGTTTGCCCTGGAGGCCTTCCAGCAGGGGCAGCACCACTCTGAAGCCCAACTCCTTACTCTTCTTTTGTCCACAACATTCATTCCGGACAATCAAGCGATGGCAGTACCCAGACTTAGAGTCACACAGCAGCCACACCTGCGGCTGACCCATGCTCCGCCTCTCTTTGGCGCCATCAGTCTCCAGACATGGCAGGAGGGCCCTGTCAATGGTGAGACATTTTTTAGGCTTATAGGCCTCCCACATAGTGGAGTCCAAAACCTCCAGAACGGGCCTGATCAAGCGCAGCTTGTCCAGATAGTCCTGCTCGTCCTCGCTGTAGCCAGCCACACGGAAGTGCGAGCCGATCTGCCGGAATCGCTCAGGTGTCATCGTCTTGAGGAACGTCTGCCAGTTATCATGGTGCTGTCCGGACCAGTACATTTCTATTTCCGGGAGGCTCTGCAGGCCCATCAGGATACTGAGGCCCAAAAACCCTTGGATGTCGCTCACGGTGACCGGGACCCAATCGGGATCGCCCTGACCCATCACCTGGCTGTACGTGGCGAAGGCATTTGTCTCCTTGGCGATAACGTCCAGGAAGGACGTGGGAAAGAGCAGATGGAAGAAGTCGATGGCGTCAGCGTTCTTAGCCAGCGAGTGGGCGGGGCCATGTTCGCCCGCAAACTCCTGCACTGCAGTGCCCTCTTCTGGCTTGCCCCAGCTGTCCGCGGCTGACCAGTCTGGCTTGCCCCCACCTCCACTCCCTGCTTCCCCTACCGGTTCCTCCTCATCATCATCCTCCTCAACCTCAGGACATTCAATATCCGACTCCAGACGTTCTGTGGGGGGGGGGGGGGGGGCAGAGGAACAACACAGTTAGGCCTCTCCTCCGCAGGGGCTCTTTTCTTTTTCCATTTTCTCTTTAGATTGATATTCCTCCTTTGTTCATAAGCGTTGTTTTTTTTTTTTTTTTTTTTTTTCTTTTTCTACTTTTTCCTGCCTGCGTCTGCTTAGGATTCGAATGCTGTGATTCACTTTGCGTCCAGAGAGCTCTCACAAATACTCGTCCGTTATTCCTGTGAAGTGTAATCATGGGGAAAGGCGAGGTGTGATGCAAAAAGCCACACTTCCTGCAGTCAGCTCAGGTCCAGCCCCCGAAGCCACTCGAATGGCTCTTACCATTCTGCCATAGCAGCCACATGTACCCAGACTTCCCAGTTACATATGGATACCCATTTAGACAGCCAAAAAATACCAGTGCATCGTATTTTTAGGTAATCCGTTCTCACTATGGCATAACGGTCCCACGGACACCAAGGTTAATGATATGATATGATCCAGGTATATGCAATTTCAGGGCAGGGGAGGGTGATGATAAAAGTTCACCAGTGCATTCTGGGTACAGGATATAGAAACCGCGACTCAAACGAACAGCAAAACTGCAAGGGGCCAACAGGAAGGATCCACCATAATTATAAAAGAAATGCAAGTAGAAGCAGGTCAAACGTTGCACAGGATCACTCATTTTTTAAATAGCTGACTGGAGTTTTTATTTATGGTCAGAACAGACCCAGTATACATGCACATCTCCCCCAGTGGCTGCATACCAACACCCACCTTTCAAGGAGCAGAGGCTGTAGCTGTGGCTGGGGAACTGGACCAGATGCTTGGCCATCAGGTCACCCAGCAGAGTGGAGTAACTGCAGGAGCTGCAGGTCAGCTTCGCCCAGCTGGTGGAGAGCGGACAACCGTGTCAAGAAACAGTGGCGAGGGTGGATAAAGACGGCGGGAGACGTCCGTGACGGAAGCCTGTTACCTTGGGACTGGTTTCCGGTATAAGGCCAGGTACTTGGTGCTCTTGCGAGGTACGTGATTGCTGTTAAAATAAAAAATGAATCACGGGACGCCCCTGGGACCCTGGGCAGGATAAGCAGCCATATTTCATATTATAGCAATGAAATACAGTACTGTTTTACATTTCGTTTTCTGTTGTAAAGCACTTTGAGCTATATTCCATGTATGAAATTGTGCTATATAAATAATAATAATAATAATAATAGCAATAACAAAAATAATAACTACTAACAGCAATATTTCCTGTGCTCCAAAAATGAAGAGTATCCCCAAATATTTAATATAATAAGATATAATTAACATTAGTACCATCAAAATGGTTGAAGCAAAAATAGCAGTGTGTATATAGAATATTATAGCCCATTTCTGGGAGGGGAAGTAAACTATCACTCACTGACACTTAGGACCGGCTGAAACGGACTTGGTATGGAAGTAAGCTTTTATAGCATTGGCATAAAGCAATTAGAATGCATATTTATGGACATTTATACACTCAAGCGATTTCAAATAATATGCTGTCTTCTCTAAGCTGTATGTTGATTGAAAACCACAAATAAACTTCCATTTCAGTCACGTGATAAAGTGGTTTACACAATCTCCAGCCAGACAGAATCGATCAACCGGCACAGAATCCACCGCTGTGGAATTCCTTCAGGGCTGAAGTACCACGACTCCCGCATGAGTGTGGAGCTCGTTCTCCTGTCGTGGGGCGACGCGCCATGACTCACTTGATCATGTGGTTGGCGTAGGCGCGAGAGCAGCAGGTGCTGTAGCGGCAGATCGAGCAATGCACGTAGGTGGGAAAGTGATTGGCAAAGTCGGGGACATCGTAGTTACATTCCAGGCATGTCTGTTGGCCCAGCACCTCCCTGGAGGTCACATGACAAACAGCTCTAACATATCAGAGACGTCTCTAAGAAGAAGTACTGTGGTGGGAGGGGAAAAAAATCATTCTAAAACGGAGAAAAACACTCACGGAGCACGAAGAGTGTCGATATCACTCACCGCTGCTCCTGGAACTTGGTGAGAAGCTCCAGCATCTTACTGACAGACTTCCTCTTGATGGGAGGCTGAGGAAGCTGCTGCTTCTGGTGGCCCTCAGAGTGCACAGGAGATGGGGCGTCTCTAACCGGGGGGGCCGGGGGGGCCAGCAGGGGCGCAGGGGGGAGGCCGGGGGTGGCCTTACTCTGCGCGGCGTATGCCCTGATGGTCACCTGGGGTGCGGCGAGCAGACAGACACACAGAACAGTCAAAAAACGAACATTACGAGGGACAAGAACCATCAAAGATGCTCATAGAGAGATAAGTGTTTCTGGGACGTGAAACACCGTCTCTGGTCACCTTGGTCCCTGGCAGGAGCCCCTCCAGCTGCTTGGGCTTGTGGAACGTCTTGTGGTGGTTGACCTTGTGATCCATCTTGTCTTTGGTGAAGAGGAACTGCAGCCGGCACTTGTTGCAGTAACACACAGTTTTCTTCTGCGGGCCGACAAAGCAGCACTAGATGAATAAACTAGGTAAACAATCAGGCCTCTACAAAATCAGGCAGACAGCACAAAGAAATCCACAGGGGAAAATCAGGACATCGCCTCTCCACGTCGTACAGTGCTTAGTTTGTACTGTACGTTCAACATGTAGAGTTCATGGAGAATCAGGCGACATAGGTGGCCACCCGGCCGAGGCCCTCAGACCCAGAGAGGTGCTACCTGGTGGCGGATGTAGTGCTGCTGGTAGGAGTTGCTGTTCTTGAACACCTTGAGGCAGTACAGACACAGCAGGTTCTTGGTGTCCTCATGGCAGGTACGGAAGTGGTTGTACACGTCTGAGTAATAGGAGGAGCGGTACTCGCACACCTGTGGGAGGGCAAGCTGTTGTATAATGCACGCCGGCGTAAATCTGCTCAACACCTAGTCCGTCTACTCATTGCTTCGCCTGAAAACGGATTTTGTTACCCAAAGTGACGCTTCACTCAGTATGTTTAGGACCTGTGACATTGTCAAGTGCAAGACCCTTAACCCAACTGCTCCAGGGGTACCAGAAAAATGGTCTGGCCCCAAAAATTCTCTCATGGAAAGAAGTATAGGGTACATGAAAACTGAATAATTCCTATGTGTCTTGGACGAGGAGTAAATTAATCTTGTCAAAGCTTCCAATACACGTAGGACGTATCGCCCGTGATTTTAAAACATGCCACTAGGGCGGGGCTGCTCTGCCTGAAGACTGCAGAAGATCACCTGGCAGATGTAGGGCATCTCTCCAGGTTTGTGCGTGTTCTTCATGTGCTGCAGGAACGCCGGCTCACTCTCGAAGGCCCACTCGCAGATTTTACACGTGGCTGTGCAGAGACAAAGGGAAGAGCACCGGTCACCTCAGCTGGGTAGGCTCGCTGGTACAGACAGAGCAAAACCGGCGGCAATCCTCTGTGCTTTTTGAGCAAAGGGGAAGTAAGTGCTGGCCAATGTGCATTATGGGAAATGTAGTCTAGGGTTACCGGCTACCAAAAGGACAGCTTTCAGGGCGGAGCTAGTAAACAGCTACTTACTGGAGGACTCGTAGTTGCTGTGGACGCTCTCCAGGTGGCACTGTAGCTGGAAGGGTGTGGGGAACTGGCGATAGCAGTGCTGACAGTACGTGTGGGTGTCCACCTCTCCGTTCTGCTGCTCGAGCTCCATGTGGTGCTTCATGTGGTTCATCAGCCTATGGGAGGAGAGAGGGGCCCTTGTGAGAAGCTGTGATTGGACTGGACAGGCGTGAGCTGACCCCCCCCCCCTAGGGGGCGGTACCGGCCTCCAACCTAATGTTGTTCTTGAGCTTCTTGGAGCAGCTGAGGCACTTGAACTGCACGGACTCCCGGGTGACATCCTGGGGGGCGTGGCCTCGTTTGCCTTCATAAGAGCCGTAGTAGAATTCATCCACCAGCATGATCAGCCTGCCTTGGGGATCCGTGTCACCGGCCGGGCTGCCCTCGCTGAGCCGGCTGGCCGGGGCGGAGGGGTTCTGAGGTGGGATGGGTTTAGTTTGGGGGGCCGGCGGCACGGTGGGACGCACGACAGCAGCGGCGCCAACCCCCGAGGACATGGGGCTTTCCATGGAGCTCAGGTTCTGGGTGAGCTCGGGACAGCAGAACTGTCGAAGGAACAAAGCACATTTTACATCAACAGCACTGCTCATACTGATGTCTGTTCTGCTTGTAATCAAACACTGATCAGATCAGATTTATTGGTCAGAACTAACTGTTGTACTGTTGCACATTATTTTGAATGTGCCTTTGGGGTGTGATTGTGTGGTGTGAGTGTGTGTGTCCTGTGAAAACAGATGTTTAAAAAAGATATTTAAAAAGACTCTGTTTTCAAACACTGCAGGCCTTATTGACCAAAACGGCATGTTCACATCCTGACCAGGGAAGACAAAGAGGACACTCACACACATATGTCCCCGGAGGGCCTCGACCATCCTGAAGTGGGCTCCACAGCGAGGGCACAGCCGGGAGCCGGGGACAGAGGCAGGGGGGGGCACTGCAGAGCAGGGACACATACAGGGGATCAGAATGCTTCCCCCAGAAAGGAGGTACGGACACAGCCGGTCACTGAAAACCGCAGAAAAGAGAGGAGGGGATGCAAACTGACTGACTGACAGAACCGACTGCGGCCTTGAGGACCAGTATTCATGTGACTATACGTATATAAAAGAGTATTTCATTAACTGCCAAATTAAATCAGTAGATTACTTGATAACTAGTATCACTGATAGTGACAGCCCTACCCATGTGTCAAACTTTGATTATCACTGGTGAGAAGAACTAAAATGCTAAACCATTAGAAAAACTAAAAAACAAATTGTCAACAACACAAGTCAGAGAGAAACAAGAAAGGCACCATTAGCATTGGCATAATTTGAAAAAGCATTTAACTGCATGTCAAGAAACAGATCATTTTGGCCGACTCATTCGGTACCATTTATCATAATGAAACAAAACATTCCCACCACATATGAATATAGCTATAGAAGACCCAACTCTACACCCCACTCACCGAGCAACATCACTAAGCAAAACAGGCTGAATCTGCCATTCCTCATCCACCTTGTTCAAGTGGGCTGTTTAAAACGAGAACCACTGCCATTTCCTAATACAACTTGAAACTGACAGTAGGCTGGAAAATTGCAACATTAGACAAATTTGGTTTAGGACAATCATTCACCCAAATGTTCAAACAAAATGTTCTACAACTCACCCAGAACATCAGTCATCATCAAGGGAAACACGCCAAAGAGTCTTTTCACTACAGTGAGGGACTAGACATTAATATCCATAACTATTAGGGTTATTTATAGAACCTCTAGCCACAGCTATACAAGGGGATCAAGATATCAAAGATATCGGAAACATGAATTCCACTCAGTTTATATGGGTGATTCTATAATTCAAGGTACATTTTGCATTTCAAAAAATTAAGAAAAAAAACTCTTCTTTCAAGAATGTCACTAAAAACATATTCGATTTTAACGAATCAATGATTGCCAAACACAACCTACCTATTTTTCTTACTTTTATTCAGAAAAACAGATTTGTTTACAGTATAAGTTAACTCTGTTATGGCCAAATTAGGCAATATGTGGATATAACAATAAATCCCAATAAGATAAATCATTCCTGTTCCATCAAACCTAACACACCAATATTTCACCCAAGCATACCATAAAAATGGAAAAAATGCTTTAATCTTCACAGAACCATCCACATAGGAGTAAACAGTTATATACAATATCCAGTAAAAAATAAAACTGTTCTTAAAATATTATAAGGGAGAAAAAGTACATCAATAATGTGTATGAAATTTAAAACAATTTCGTTATTTTACTTGTGAAAATAATTCATAAACAGAGTTGAGCCCTAAAGTAACACAACCGGCATCTAATAGAAGCCATCACTGCCAGCTTATAGGCGTAACACATTAAAGGAGTCAGAGTTGTCTCAACATCATTCCCTTATGGAATAATCAATTATTTTTCAAGTTCATATAAGAGAACAGTATTTAAAAGGCAATATTCTTACAACAGAATATAGACTCTGTAGTGATGTCATAACAGCAAGAGTTCCTTGAGAGTTCAGATTGTGTTATTATGAACAGTTAGAAAGCTGCGGTGGTATGTCCTGATTTAGGAGTCTTATGGCCCGAGGATAGAAGCTCCTCCTGAGCCTCTGTTGTTGCCCATAACACTCCTGAAGCATTTGCCTGATTTAAGTAGGTTGAACCGACAGTTACTGGGGTGAGATGAGTCTTTGATGATCCAGGTTGCTCTGGTCCTGCATCTCCTGGTGTAAGAGACTGCGGATCCGACCTGGTGCAACGTTCCGCCACCCGGATCACTCTCTGTAGACCTTTAATGTCCTGGGCACACCAAACCAGGAGATGATGTTCTGGATCAAGACACTTTCCACAGCACCAGAGTCTTTAGAGTTACCGGAAAGACCCGAAGCTTCCTCAGCTGTCTCAGGAGGTAGAGATGCAGCCTTGGACAGGCCTTGTGTATGTACAGTCCATGTCAGATCACCCTCACCCTCTCCACTGCAGCCCCATTGATGTTGAGGGGGGTGTAGGACCGCTGCTGTCTCCTTCTGAAGTCCACCACCAGCTTCTTGGTTTTGCTGACATTCAGCTGGAGGCAGTTCTTTTGACACCACAATGTCAGGTTCTCCACCTCCTCCAAGTAAGCTGTCTCATCGTTGTTGGACTGAGGCCCAGAACTGCCGCGTTATCAGCAAATCTGACGATGGAGTTGGAGCTGCATGTGGCCACGCAGTCATGGGGGTGGAGAGCGTAGAACAGACGGCTAAGTACACAGCCTTGAAGTGCTCCTGTATTGAGTGCAATGATGTTGGAGACACGACCACCAACCCTCACCACCTGTGATCTGCCTGTGAGGAAGCTGCAAACCCAGGCACACATAAGGCTATTCAGTTCCAGGTCCCTCACCATGGAGAACAGTCTATGAGGGATTGAAAGCTGCCTACAATCAAAGAACAGCATTCTTCCATAGTTCCCTGTTTCTTGTCCACGTAGCTGAGAGTGGAGTGCAGCACATGACAGATGGCGTCATCCGTCGATTTGTTGGGGCGGTAGGCGAACTGCAGTGGGTCTGTGGAGCTGGAGAAGAAGGATGTGATGAAGTCCTTAATGAGTCTCTCAAAGACCTCCATGACTACCGACGTTAGTGCAACTGGCTGGTAATCATTCAGGCACGAAGGCTTATTGTTTTTTGGTGCCGGGACAATTGTGGATCTTTTAAAGCATGTGGGGACCACAGACTGAGTCAGAGACTTGTTGAAGATGGAGGTAAGGACTATAGTCAGCTGGTCAGTGCAGAAGCGTAGCGGGTGCCTGGAGATGCCGTCCGGCCCCGGCACTTTCCTGATGTTGACCTGCTGCAGCGCCTTGCACAAGTCACACTCCGTGATGGTGATGACATCACCGTGCTCACAATTAGCTGCAGTGGATTCACCTTCAAAGTCCGTAGTTGTGTGCAATCCGTGCCACATTCAGTCCATGTCACCCAGGTGGAAGTGAGACTCCATGCACACTCTGGTACCGGCGTCCTGCGTTTTGTAAAGTACTCCAGGAGAAGCGGCCTTGTAAGCGCTCATTTGGCCGGTGATGAGTCCTGTGTTATACGCAGCGGTACGGGCGTTCACTGCCTCAAGGATGCTTCTCTCCAACTCCTTGTTGCGTCTCCATCTTTCCCTGTCTTTTGCTAAGTTCTCCTCTCTTCTGTCTGGGTTGGCATCACGCCTTGCCCGATACCTCCTCTGCTTCTCAGCAGCTGAGAGTGGCATATCTAAAGCAGAAATGCAGGCTACACTGAACATTGTATTGTGATTTAGTCAATAATGTTACTTGCTGTCAAAATTGTTACTCTATCTTGGTAACAGTGTTTGACGGTAACAGAATTGACAATTTTAAACTGTTAAACAAAAACTCCACTTGCTAGCATAAATGCTAACAGCACATGGCAGTAATGTAATCAAATAAAAGATAAAAGACTTTTAAATAAACATCTGGATGCGTTTTCCAAAATCTTCTTAATGCTACATTTTTCGTAAGTTCTACCTTAAGTTGTCTCTTAATGCTCCAACATGTTTCCCGAAACGTTCTTAGTTAAGTATATCTTCCGTAAGATATTCTTTCGTAAGGTTGGTCTGAGCCTCTCTAAGCCGTCTCTTGTCACTGTTGTCGGCTCATACTGTTTATTTAAAATAAGGCTAACATCATTAAGGATACAGTTTCATAATCAAACATCACTTAATAACAAAAAAATAACTGATCCATATGATAAAATGATTTTGTCAGGTACATGACTACAGTCTCCTTTGGGTTTCGTCCTTGCGCTCTGAATGCACAGCGAATTGGCCTCAGTAATGCACGGATTCATAATAAAAGATAAGGAATGTAGTGTTGATCATGTATTTATTTATTAATTGGGAAGGGGGGGTTCTGCCAATATTGGGCTGGATGCGTTCCCCCAATTTCCGACGCCCCTGGAATGCACACACCTCTGAACATGGGCCAAAGTCACAGTACGTCAAAACTTTGGCTCATGAGGTTGATAAGAGTCGACACTGCAGGTTCATTTACATGGAAACTTAATATATTTTCCCCCAAAAAGCACCCTGAAATAGTCCTTAGTAGTCAATACTGAAGCACATAACGCATTCTCTTGTTGCGACAGTAACACAACTTGTCTTTCAGCTATTGTGCCATTGCTCCTCCCTATATTAATGACATGCACACATGCAGGGGTTTTGTAGCATTTAAAAAAGTCTTGTTTTTCAGCTATAGTTATGGCGTTATGGTGTTATGGCCTGTGACATCTTAAGATCCATAAAAGTGAGTAACAAATTACTAAAATAGATTAAATAAAGCCATATGAACAAAGTATGCCAAAAATAATGGCTTCAGACACCAAATGTACCTGCAATTATAGAATACCACATGCAAATGAAACATCACTTTTTTTTTCATATCAATGTTGCCAAAAGATATTGTAACATATGTGACAACTCTATAAATTGGCCTACAGTCCAACCGATAAAGGATGCTGTTTCACAAAATCATTCTTTCAACATAGGTAGTATCACCTAACTTTCCTACAACCTGTCCAACCTCTACTTCATGTTGTTCAATCTTTTCATTTTAGATGACGATTGTCATACAAATAATCACAATTAACGATTTAATCGTTTTTTTTCCTGTTCATTTTATAACATTATCAGCCTAGAGTTAGCCTAATCATAGTTGAATATTACATATACACCTAATAAAGAACTAAATATTGAATATTTGGAACATACAAATAAAAAATGGATTTGCCTTTTAAGCCTTGTAAACAAAAATTGTAAAGTCCTGATATGACATTAACAAATAAGTTAAACGCCTCGAGATAAACAGTTAGTGTTGTCTCTTCCCGATCCATAACACCTGCCAGATTTTACTTCACACGTCAGCACTGCCCTATCTGCTCACCCTGCCATTTTACAGCAAATCATATTGTCTACATTTACAACAAACTAAGCCGAATAACTTATTGGAATCATGGTAGTCTGGGGTTAATAT
Organism: Cryptomyrus ogoouensis; assembly: GCA_025773925.1. Classification (NCBI taxonomy): domain Eukaryota; kingdom Metazoa; phylum Chordata; class Actinopteri; order Osteoglossiformes; family Mormyridae; genus Cryptomyrus; species Cryptomyrus ogoouensis. The sequence goes on along the minus strand of JAOYFF010000135.1, from coordinate 15,104,434 downwards.
AAGTGAACGAAGATAAAATTCATTTAAACTATAAGGTCCTTTACATCAGACAAGTTGTCCAGCTTAAGCAAGAAATCCTGTTTTATGAAACATGATACAGACCCCTGGCATTAATGTTTCCATAGACTTAAAAAATCAATCAATTTTCTTTGCTTGTCACTTCAAGTGTTCACTCCGGTCGTTTATTTCCCATTTTTTGGTCAACACCATTACCTAAATATCCCATATCTGAAATGTTAGTTTATATTTCCATCGGTTGAAAATGCTGCTATCCAACGACATGGTACTTTGGTATACATACAGCTTTGGTTCACTCTAAACTGAAATATGAAGTTTGGCGTATTTTGTGTTTATTTCAGTCATATTTACATACAGGGATGCGCATAACTCATGCGCAAGTACGCATTCGCGGTAGGCCTATATACAAATACATATTTATTTTATGTGCAAGAAATCACTGCGCTGTGCATTTTAGCCTTTATATCGCGAAAGAAGAACAGATTAGCCACATAAAGGTTAAAATGCACGGAAATGTGCACATAATTTGCGCTGCTACAAGAAGAAATTTCCACGTGTATTGCTTTACCACTAATGCATACTTGCGTACCAGTTATGTGCTCCGGTTCATATTACACCAAAACAATGGGATCAGAAATAAATGGAGAAGTAACATACATTTCTGTAGTTCTTTGTCCTATTGACATAATACACTGATAATACATAATAGTGGCATGTAGAGTCATCCCACCATAAAGAGACGCATAAACACGCACTGAGACACAAGTGCAGGTGCTATGCAGAACTTTCATTTAAACAGGCAGAGAACACAAAGAATGCAAAATTGGAATATCTTGCTGATATTTTGGACTGGTGGAGATCGCTCAGCTGCAACCTGAAGTAAATACCAACGGTATCAAGCTGGATCATGAAAATATTGTGAAACTAAGTGGTGCAAATCGGGCACTGTCTCATCCAGTTATTTTTATACTGATGAATGGACACGATTCTAACGATTATGCAAAAATAGAGGTCAGTTCAAATAATTGCAATCAGGCGATTATGCAATAATTGTGACAGACCTCTTGCCGATTAATTTATCTCAGCAATAATTCTTTTTTTCATTATAACCTTCAGTAAATACACAGGGACATGGCATAACCCAAACATCTTAACAGACAAGGTACCGCTTGTAGACACTATGCTATACATCTGCACAAATCAGCAATCTTTAGCTTTCACAACCTGAGCCAGAAACGTGTCACTTACTTATGACAGTGTGACAATTAACAATGACCCTAAAACCACACTTACTTATTGAAAGAAACAATGAAACGGGCAGCTGAAAGAAAATTCTTTACAAATTATACACTCTTTTAACAAATCAGGGACATGGCCATGTAATAAAACAATGGCTTGAACCCCCCCCCCCCCTGTTTTTATTATCTTTCATTGATGTAGCCAGGTAATACATTTACGAGTTTGAACCCCACTCGACCCGCCACAGATTCATCTGTCTACTGATTCATAAATGGCAAATGGAAGATTAATACCATGCTGAAATAATAATCTACAAGTAATCCAGTCATTTCCAAGTAATCCAGTAAGATCAATCGCAAAATATATCACATACCCCCAGTGATGGGACTTACTAACATATGTACACACCGCTGGCTACTGCTACAGCATCTGGATGCGTGCTCCTGTCTACAAGCCGGACTGATGGCACACTTAAAAGAACTATTTCCAAAGGGACTGAAGTCTCATCTCTCTCACCCGCCATGTTTTAACGACAGTAAAAGCTTATAAATTTGAGAAAATGAACCACAGGCTAACATTACAGTTAGCTGGATTCCTGCATGAGATTAACAATCATCCACGGTTGTTATTATTCTCAGCATCTCTATGTGAGACTGCAGTGACGGTGAACATATAGCTGGCAGCTGTACAGCTGTGGAGCTGGGGACTTTCAACACACCTCTCATGTTGTTGTAGGGTGACGGCGAGGACCCAGCGGAGGCGGTCTGGCCGTCACTCGCCATTTTGGCCAGGATGCCCGGAGGGGCCTGTAGCGGCGTGCCAGCCAGGGCGCTGATGGCAGGCGCCGCGTTGGGTGGCCTCTGCACCTCGGTGCCGTCTCCGTGCCTCACTGCCGCCACACCGCACGGGGTCACTGCAGGACAGGAGACGGGGAATGGCGTGGGGCGTTGTGGCATCAGGGACACACAGCCAGCAGTGGGCGGGCATTCCCAAACAACCAGCCAAGAATTTCATTAATGAGTATTGTCCGGGGAGGGGGCTTTTTGCAGCTTTAGCGTGTGTGGGGGGGTGTTCTTTCTATCACAACCTGCTCTGCACCTGAGGAAGAGTATCTTCTAGTGGTGTGCAAACTTTAGACTCCTGGCATGCGACTGGAGAGTGGGGGGCAATGCAACCCCTTTTAGCCTCCCGTCGGGGGGGGACGCCGAACATGCGACCGCGAGGCAGAGAGGACGGAGCTCGTGTAAAGGAGTGTGAAACATTGGCCGGGTAAAAACGGGCCACAGCTCAATGTGAGCAAAAAGCCATTTCTACACATTGACTTTTCTCATCGTTTTACCTTTATATTTATTCAGCTGAAGTATAACTCAGAACACAGGGTCACATAATACCTGTAGCAACTGGGGTTAAGGGCCTTGCTCAAGTTGTGGACCCTGGAATATGATCCGGCAACCTTCAGAGCCTAACCCAGAGCCACACACCAACGCCTACCACTACAGTCAGCCCTTCTGCATCGCCGCTTTCCCCATTGCGATTTTGATATATCGTGGGGTATGCATAAGAAATTAGATGGAATTTTCCCGGGAGTTTTGTGAAAGCCGCAGATGCCACTTAAAAAGCTTCATAACTCACAAATACATAAGCCATATGTGCAGCGCTGGTTTGGAAGATACCAAGCGTGTTAACGGCAGCCTCTCACGTGACATCTCGCAGTGATCTCGCAGTGATCTCGCAGTGATCTCGCAGTGATCGTTGTATCTTGTGTTTCTCATATCTTTTCACTTCGCTTGCCAAAGAGACCGAAAAAAATTTTGACGCAATAATTCCGGATGACGTGGAGCCCTGAGCCCTAACCCCCGCAATGTGGAAGGGTCAACTGTGCTTTGACCACCACAAGAAAGAAGAAAAAGGGGGGAAGTGGGAGAAAATCTATAGATGGGACAGTCAAAGGAGGAGAAAGACACTGGCAATTCTTTATAACAGCTTTTGATATGTGATTTTTTTTCTTCAGGACAACGGCAACTCAAACATCCCTCTTTTTAAGACAATGACCAACAAAGCTTATAGATTATAGCTGGTAAATACAGGTGTGGCCAAAAATATTGGCAATTTTTTCCAGATAACACACCAATTCTTTCACAAAGATGTTAGCATTTCAAATGATTTGGTGTTTATATATGTATTTCCTTTACTTGCAGTAATGCCAGTTTTTTTGGTTACAACTGTATTACAACAATAATATTTGTGGCGGAGACCTTACCAGTTTTGGACTGGGAGTTCTGGGGCAGCGCAGAAGAGTGGACAGGCTGGGTGGCAACAGAGGTCACAACGGTGGCGAGACCCGTCGCCCCCGGGTGGCTGAGGGGGGTATTACTGCGGATGGTGAGGGTGGCTGGGATCTGAACCGTGGTGTAAGTGGTGGAAGCCGGCCGACCAGCTATGGGAGTCCCAGGCCGTATTGGGCCAGGCTGGGACACAACCTGAGGCACCCCCACCGCCGGCTTGAAGAACTGTGTGCCTGAGGTTGGGAGCAATTTAGCAAAAAAAACATGGGACATGATTTGTATTCTCCTCAAACTAACAGGCTCAGCATGACCGGCTGGCTGCGACGTCACGCTACCTGACACCAATGTGATTGGTCGGACCGTTTGACCCGGCTGGACGTTCAATACGATCCCCAGGGGATTAACGGGGTTCTGCGCAGGCCTCACATTCTGGACAGGGAACCCCTGCGCGATCGACATAGACCCAGCGATAATGGTTAATGCTACATGGCCCGCGACTACCTGTGTCTTAAGACACACAAGCATATCATTTACACACTGCAGTCAGCTTCAACAATGACTTTGACCAGTGTTATGCACTTGCTCCAAATTCAACACAAGAAACACATACATAGTACCTTTGGTGAACTAAAGGTCTTCTCTTTAATATCAGAAAAGTCAACCCCTCAGAGCCAACTGGCAAAGACTCCAGACACTACTTTCAATGGAAAATTTGAATTTCGGGATTAAGTACGTGTATTTCTTGAAGGAATCTTTAGAGAGCTTTCAGAGAGCATTCAGGTCACAGTCAAGTAGAAGCACCAATGATCTATACCCAACCTTCATGGTTTCCTATAATGAAAGGCCACATTAGATGCTGCCCAGTCTTCATGAGTGCGTGAGCCTCATACCTGTGTGGTGAAGTAGATGGGCTGGTTGGTGGCAGCGCTGGATCCAGGTGCAGGACCCTGCATGACCTGCATAGGCTGCAGAACGTGAGACATAGCCACAGCGCCCAGCCCTCCGGGACTCTGCGTCAGGATCAGTTGCTGGCCAGGGGCAGGCTTGGGTAACCCTTGGGTCACTAACGACGGCACTGTGGGCTGGCCGACAGCAGGGGGCAGCACTGAAGATAAGGAGCCTGGGCAGTTTTAGGACAGGATTATAAACAGGAAAATGCTCACAAGGACAACAATACCTTGCAAAATCTTGACTCATGCCACATAATTTAAAGAAAAATATACTTGAGTGTACCTTGTAATTTAAAAAAATGTGTATTTTGCACTTATAATTCTGGAGCCAACGCCAGTGTAACAGTCTATCGTTAAACAACGTTTTACATAAATTACCTGAAAATATCAATGATTAAAAAGATGGACTGAACAACAGCCTCACTCACATGTTGAGTTTGAGTGGATCTGGACAGTGGGACTGGGGGTGGCACTGGACGCCATCATCTGGGTGGCCATGGAAACAGAGAGTGTTCCAGAGGACGCTGTAGAAGGTACTGTGGCCAGGGAGGTGGTTCCGGCAGTCACGCTGTCCGGCACTTTAATAAAGAGTACAATAAGGGACTCATTTACTTGGCAATACAATAGCCAAATTATTCAAGCACTCAGAACAAAATGTACAAATGTAAATGTAATCATGGAGTCCAGCACTCCATAGTTCTGAAATAATGTTCAACCGCACATTTGTCCCTCCTGAAATTCATTTAGCAGAGACTATAGCGATGGTTGTGTTTGGGCAAATCCCCAAGCAACTGTGACACTTAAAACATTATAAACTCCATTTTTCACTCAACACAGACCATTATGGCTGATACCTCCCCAAAAGACTGACTGGTTAGATAAATTACACCGATAAATCCTTAGTAACACATGGTTCACACGGTTAAGGTCGCAGCAGTATTACTACACAAAAAAATCTTCTAGGGCTATCACTATCGATTATATCAATAATCGAGTAATCTCCCAAGTAATATGACGATTCATCAAGTAATGTAATATAATATAATATAATATATTCATTGCAATTGGCACAAGGCAGGAACCAACCACACTCAGTCACACATACAGTCAATTTAGGCACTCCAGTTCACCTAAGTTTAATGTTTTTGAACAGTATAAGGAAATCGGCAGATCTGCCGAAAAAGGCACCCACATACAGGGTGAACATCAAACTCCACGCATGAGCGACAGTGTGTGGTGACAGCAGTACCCAGTGTGCCCCTGTACCGCCCTCGGTAGGCATACACGATGTGCGGTGTTAATATCGACATGCCATTTTATGCACATGGAGTTGTCATATCACAAGGACCACAACAGTCCGCTGGATTCAACCCGTCAATGAATTGCGCTAAAATCTTTAGTGGAAACAAAATTCAGCAAGCTTTGCAATTTTCACGATGTTTCCTTTTCAACATTATCTTGTATATGTTTTTTTAAAAGAATCAGTCTAGTTTACTGCTGCTGCTTTTGCATGAGCTGTGCATGTGCTCTCCGATAAATCATTCCCCTCCTTGCTGTTGCACTCACTCATAGATCTTGTGGCGCATTTATGAGAAATTAAACAAAAATAAGCGAAAAGGAGATTAGCGACAAGAACTGGTCACGAAAAGACATTCATCTTCCGCTGTATGCAAATATTTTGTATTGCATAGAAACGAAATTGAGCTTAAGCAAATTTTATCTGCACTGTTTTTTCTGCTGGCATGCCTCAAAGCACCCCCAACCTATCTGACGGACTCATAGATAAGTTCTATTTGCCTATACAGTTCATTTTCAATTTCTAAATTACCTATATAGATGTGAAAATGTGAACTTCTTCCAGTATCCTTCAGCCCTTCCACACAATACGTAAAAAAAAATAATTAACTATACTTGGTTGTGTATACTGTATTATGTAAAATGAACCTTTGTTCGAGTAGCGACTGCTTTGATGGAAATCGTAGAAAGTAAATGAAGCAAAACAATTTAAGTGAAAGTGATGACGAAAACAGGCTAGGCTACTCTGACAGGTTAAATAGCATCTATGGCTAACCACACTTTGCTGGGTGAGTCTGACAAACCCAGAAGTCTTCCTTGAGATGCATTTGCATTGCTGTGGTGACACTGAGGTTCTGCTTTGCAATACTGACGACTGGATTCTCATTCACTTTTCATGTGAAGTGCTCCCACGTAAATTATGCTTTCCCTGTTTACTTGGATCCTCATTCTCTAAGCATCGTCTTCTGTCCCCCATATTTCTGAGTAATCGAAAAGGATCATTTTAATTGACGCCTTTTAATACGAGTTTAATCAAGTAATCGTGACAGCTCTAAACATTTCCCAGTTCTGAAAACTCACCAAATTATAAATTCAGCACATAATTACAATTATTAATATTAAATCAACGCCAAATTTATGTTTGTTTAATTTTATTATTGTATCAGAACAGTGGTAGACGTTTGGTAAGAAATAATATACTGGAAAAAAAGACGTAAAGGAACAACTTCACAATACATTACACACTGCCTCAATTCAAATCAGAGGCTGAAATGTTAACAAGGATCTGTTGAAGGCACAGCAATAAGCCATTCCAGCTTTCAGTTCCGTTTACAAACATGTACATGCAACTGGATGATTTATGGAATAGATATGCTGTAGCCATGGTCCTCTGAGTCTTGTACGGACTGAATGCAGCAATCCAAAGTAAGGTTCAGGAAATCAAATTATATCATGCTACTACATCATAAGCATACATCATCCTGTTACAACAAAAAAGTCAAGGTACTTAATTTTTTACTGCAAAAAGATCAAGTTTCCTATCAACGGTGATAAAAAAAGACAACTGTAAAGAGTCCCGTAATTAATTACAACTACATTAGGAATCCAGCAGATAAATATACAATTAAAGACCCATTAACTCTTGGAAAATTTTATCTAAATTCTATTAATCTGGCATAAATTCAGTGTAATCCTCCTAAATCTACAGACACCATTCTATGACATAAAATTTCACATGAAATATAATTTAATAATAAATAATAATTGATAGTTTTATTGATCCCCGTGGGGAAATTGTTTTTACGCCTCCCTCAACTTGCTCTTTGCAGAGTAAGTTGTCCGCGAAGGG
>JAOYFF010000135.1:15083347-15096697 GCA_025773925.1 Cryptomyrus ogoouensis | reverse complement strand
TGCTCCCTCCAGAACGTCCGGAGGCTCCTGCAGAACCCCAGAGTGTGTGAGTTGGATGCCGTGCGCCTGGTGATGCTCTACGCACTTCGCTATGAGAGGCACAGCAGTAGCAACCTGCCTGGCCTCATGGAGGACCTCAACCGGAAGGGCGTCTCTGAGCGGTACCGCAAGGTGAGAAGCTTGAGGCCCGGTGCATTCTGGGAAACGGGGGATGTTCAGAGGACCATGCGAAAGCCCTGATGTGGGATGACTCCACTTTTTCTGGTCCTTTTTTGGGTAACATTTTTGTACGGTCTACTCCTTAACCATTATTAAACCGTTACTACTGTGTTATTTCTGAGTATGCTTACTCAGACCCATTGTTTTTATATTTGCAAATGACTTACACGCTGCTCTTCTCTTACCCTTAATTACCAGGAGCAAGATATGATTGTAATATATTTCTAAATTTTTGTTTTTCTTTCTAGTAATATATTATCAAATGAGAAGTAGTAGTGTATTAACAGTTATGGAGCAGACCTTAATCTAAAGTGTTATTGGGGCCGGTACCAGACCAAATCTGATGGACCAGCCAAAGATTTTCATGGGGGGGGAGATACGGACCAAAAACCATATCTCAATATCCTTGGACAGAATAGCGATTCCCGGTATATATGTGTACACACACACACACACACACATTTACGGTGCCATTCAAATGTTTGGAGAGACATACCCACAGAAATGTAGAGAACAGCACAAATAAACACTTCTAAATACATCAAAACTATAATGTAACACATATGGAATTATGTACTGACCAAAGAAAGTATTAAACAAAAATTATATATTTTTTTGGGGTTCTGGGGGCTTTTCTGGCTGTTCTGATGGAGGTCCCACATACATGCTGAACACTCATTGGCCGCTTTTCCTTTACTCTCTGGTCAAACTCCTCCAAAATCTTTTCTACTGTGTTTAGGTCAGGTGGCCAGGTCATGTGATGCGACACTATCACTCTCTTTTGTAGGCAGCTTGGTGTGTCCAAACTTTTATATACTACTATAACTACTAAATGTAGACACTTTCCATTACTGCAACCAGGAGTCTCAAAATAAGCACAAACATAAGCTCTAACTAGGCCTATATCTGTGTTGCATGTGTCGAGTAAAACAGCCTGGGAATAAAACCCTTTCACTACACATTGTCTACCAACAGCATTTTTAATCTGTTTATCATGACAGCTTACTGATCCCACGTGGGGAAATTCTCTTTTCGCCTCCCCCATCTTGCTTTCCATGACATAGATACATATTTAGGTAGGAGCAAACCTGGCAGCAAAGGCCGGCTCAAGGGCCCATGGACACACGACAATTCTGCCCAAGCCGGGCTCGACCCGGCGACCTTCCGATCACAGGCACCGAGGCTCTTAAAGCAGAAGGCAGGTGTTTATGAAAAATTTAAATCTCAACCTAAAACTACTTAGCGCTAAAAACAGAAGCCTGATAACCATTAACAGTGAGCGTAATAACTGAAAAGGCCCCTATTTTAAGTTATTGCTGTTTGACAAAATGAATATTGCAAATTACTTTATTTTTAACCTATGAGCCGTTTGTCAATGTTTTTAAACTAAATGAACCTCCATCAAATTCTCCGTGAAACACTAAGTGAATTGGTTTGATTTTCGGTGTGGATTCTGGGAGTGTATGCAACGTCACAATACCATACCATCTTTATTTATAAAGCACTTTAAAACAACCATAGTTGACACAAAGTGCTGTACATTGGAGCACTAGAGACAGAAAAGAAAAACAAATGCAAAGTCAAAGTCCTTTTTTTACATCCAGGTAAGGTAGTCTGGGCTAAATAGACCTTATTTTCATCAACTTACATTTAGCCCAGACTACCTTAAATCTGGCAAGTTATCTGGCTAAGCAAGTAATCCTGCTTTGTGAAACAGGCCCCAGGAAGGAATACTGTTGGTTTGTGGTTAAACCAATTCTTTAATGTAGCCCTAATTTTAACGCAGATTAAAAGTTTGTTGATGTCATGGGTATTATATTATCCTAAATCTTGTTTTGAAAATATATCGATATACCGTAGAAATTTGACGGTATAAGTTATTGATGGGCGGGGTGCCGATGCTGAAGTGTTGTATAAGCAAATGATCTGTAGCCACGACCTCTGGAAGAGATTGGTTTATTTGTTTTAGAATGGATAGTTTTATTAAAAATAAAAATGGTGTCCCTAGTGGATGGTGCTGAGGGGCATGATTGCTCATTTGGAGGAGCACGGCCCGTGAGTTGCCGTCCCACAACGCCGATCATTTTTAATATTTTTTATTTTTAATGACTGATAGCTGCTGTTGCAGTTACCTGGGTAAAGACTGTGTTCTAGCATCGTGTGACTGTGTTACAGATGGTGCAGTCTGTGGTAGAGTATGGCGGGAAACGTGTCAGAGGAAGTGACCTCATCACGCCCACAGACGCGGTGGCGATCACCAAACAGTTCTTCAAAGGTCTCAAGGTACAAGATGAAAGTGTCTCTTTATAGCATATTTGCAAAATGTTCTCAGAGGCGGGCAACTGAGCTTCTGGCTTGCTGATCATTTTTGTTGGTTTGCAACCCAAGTAGATAAACAACTAAGTCTTTAATAATGTCACTCAAAGGCACATAATCTTTTTTATGTGTTAGTTTATTACTCTTTTTTTCACATTTAATGGCTACAGTGACTGATTTGGGGCTGAAGGGCTCACTTATTTACATCATTAAGGGAGTGTCAGTATTTGACAGTGTAATGGGTTTGTGTAAATCAGGACGATCCCGCTTCTCTGACCCTATGCTCACCAGGGTGTGGAGAACGTGTACACCCAGCACCAGCCCTTGCTGCACGAGACCCTGGACCAGCTCATCAAAGGCCGCCTTAAGGACAGCCAGTTCCCCTACCTGGGCCCCAGCACCCTCAGAGACAGGTGGGCGCTGCCTACAGCTGCCATCGACTTTCATTGCTGCATTAAGTTGCTTTTTTTTGCTTACATATGCATTTAAAGACCCACGTTTAGTGCATTCATTCAAGTGAAATCCACTGAACTGTGCGATCGTTTATCTCCATTCCTGTTTTATTTCTGACATCGCTAATGCATATTATTTGCCTTTATGGATTTTATGTACATTGTGTTTTGAATCCTTTCTCGTAATTTGAACTGCAGGCATTCTAGTAACAGAATAGCAAGATGATGGTTCGGTGTATATCTGTAAGAACAGGCGCAGCGGATAAGATGTATCCCTCCCCGCCTTAAGTGTGACACCTGGGCGGCTGCCCGGCTGCTGTGTCAGAAATAGTAATGGAACTCCCCCTTTGCCTCGAGTTGTCTGTTCCCGGCTCTCCAGCTGGCTCTGCAAACACAATGCAGGCCTGACAGTCTCTCAGCCTTGTGTCCCTCTGTCACTGGCCTGTGCTACGATGGGGTCCGTGTCGCTCAGATATGTTATCCTGCAGTTCGCAGCCACCACCAGGTGATGCCCCACCTTCAGCTAAGTGTGACCCTTTGGACAGTAGGGGAAGGGCTGGTTAAAATAGACTGGGGAGAGTAAACAGCCAGTCTTGCAGACATGGAAGCTGGCTAGGGGACAGCTTCTCTCACCCCAGTGGGAGGAAAAAACTAAGTTGTCCCTGGTCTTTGGGCACAGACGCATCCTCTGCAGCCAGCATTAAATGGGTCGGCTCTGCTCCTACATTGACTGAGCGCTGCAGATGCGGGTCACTCACACAGTGGCACATGTGGCTTTCAGCTGACTGGGCAAAATCGTTCTTTTTACTGTGACCTCAAGATAGCGATGGAAGGAAGAATGGAGGAGGGGAGGGGCTGACAGCTGAGGGAGAGGTGCCCTTTGGCCTCGCACCCTGACCTTTAACCTCATCGTGCACTCCTGCACTGAAGCGTTGATGCTGATTCTGGAAGTTACTTTCCTTTACCCGCGCCATCACCTGTCCGCTTCCTGTCTCGGCAGACCCCAGGACATCATCGTGTTCATCATCGGGGGGGCCACGTATGAGGAGGCGCTGACTGTTTACAACTTCAACCGCACCATGCCGGGGGTCCGCATCGTACTTGGAGGGACCAGCATCCACAACACCAAGAGGTCAGCTACAGTGCCATGATGGTGACTGGCCGTGTGCTGCGGGCAAACGCGTCACGTCAGGAGCCCGTGTTCACAGACGTGCGGTAGCTGCTTGTCAGGTGGGCGTTTAGGGCCGTCCTGCACTGCGACTGGGCTTCCAGTCTGCAGGCATCCGCAGCCCAACTGGGCTTCCAGTCAGCAGGCATCCGCAGGCCGCATCCCTCCCTTCTCAGTTTCTCTTTCGTTTCCATCTTCTTTCATTTCTTTAATTCCCACTTTATTTTTCTTTATTTTTTTTCTGCATCACCCCCCCCCCCCCCCCATCTGCTTCCTGCACTCAGACCCATCAATGCCCAGTTGTTAGAGCAGCAATTACAGAAATGTTTCAGAGGGCTTTTGGTTGAAATCTCCAGGCCAGGAGCCAAGGGTTAGGGAGGTTATGAGAGGCAGCTGGGGGGGGGGGGGTTGATGTTGAGACAGCTGCTGGGACACCTCGCGCCCCCCTCCCGAGCCCTGCTGAGGAGGCCACAGCGTCGGGTAGACTGCAGAACCCAGCCAGCCGAGACGGCACCTGTTGGCAAAACGGCGATCACCGTGGGAACAGGGCTGACGTGTGCGCACCTCAGGTCTGCCACTGCGACAGCTTGCGCCCAGTCTGATGTCAACACACATGCTAGGAGTTTGATTACCCCATTTGGGGCCACTGCATGTTGCAAAGGCTCGGCGTTTCCCCCAGAAACGTGCCAGATGGGGGGGGGGGGGAAGTCATCCAATTTAGACATGGCTCTTTAGGAACGAAGTGTTCAAATACACTAGAAATACAGTAGGGGACAATCAGACCGATATCGCTGTCACTTGGCAGGGAGAGGAAACTTCCGGAAGGTTTTTCATGTGCACTGGAATCTGATATTTGTTTTTGCATTAGGCGTAAACAAAGGTGAAGGCTGATTTAATACCAGTCCAGTAGCTCAGGTGGTTGTTGGCGGGGGTCTCTGCTGGCAGCTGGAGCCCATTCCCATCCAGGGAGACCCAGAGGGGGGGGGCCGTGCAGGTGGGTCGGCTTCACCGCTCTCGTGCTCTGAGCAGCCGCACTGGAGGAGGAGGAGCAGTGCGCAGCGTGTAATTAGCGCTCGCTCTCTGATTGTCATGTGGCATAATGTCAACCGCGTGGCGGCACGTGGACGGGACCTTGCAGCTGGGCCTCTGGGTGGCGTGCAGACGGCAGCGGGAGCCTCCGGCTTGGCACCCGGCACCCGTGCGCACAGCTGTGCCCTTGGCAGGGATCCATTCCGGTGTCGTGCCGAAGCGCTGGGGGAGAATCGCCCCGAATTCCGGCTGGACGGGCTGGCTGTCCCCCATCAGCGGCGAGCACCTGACGGCCCGTTGTTCCTCCGAGCGACACCCATCGATGCCCCTTTTCTGGGCCTCGTTTAATACCAACAAGCCACGCCTACACAGGCACGCGTGTGTGGGGGGAGGCGGAGTCACAGGAATATCCACACGCGTCATGCCCTGCTGCTTTCCTCTCCTGGAATGAGAACACCTACACTCTGAGGTTGGAATTCACAGAAATATGGCTCATTTGAAATATAATATTTATACATGCATCAATTATATATGCTCATGTAAATCAACACTTCATATTTTATGTACTTTTACAGATTAAGCCATACTTCATATTTTACAGCTGGCCAATACTTTGAAGTATTATGGCATCGTGAGTTTCAGCTGTATTTTGCAAGAGAAAAAGATGATTGAAAAATGTCCAAATGAAAGAAATATGAATGAATGAATGTATGTGTGTGTGTACATATGTGTGTATTTATATATAATATGCTTATGCCAGTTGCCAGGAATTTCACTATGACTGTGTTAGTACAGAATTTAGACACAAATTAAAAAAAGGCACGAGGGTAAAATGACGCACATTGTTGTTTTGCTCTCTACATATTCGTGTACGTGAGAATTGGGAAGCAGAAGCCTCACTTAACTGCTGGCAGCTATCGGCAGTCACAAATCACACGCTTTGTATAAAATGCCCCGTTGTATCTGCTGGTGCCCACACAGAGGAAATGAGCACATACACCCTATCGGCAGTGGCGAGCCATGTGGCCCCGGCCGCGTTGGTATAGCATCGCCGCAGCCTCCGCTAACAGACTTCCTGTTCTCGAGCTCAGTCTGGCCAGCTCAGGTTCTGAAATTACAGGAAGGTTGCGTTATCACTGTAAACAGAATGTTTTGCCATGATCCATCTATGTTTGGGTGGCATCTAATTTTTCATACCGTCCAGACGTATGTTGTGGTATACGGTATTTTGACTATTTTCAAAAGCAACACTATTCTGATATTTTACATGTTAATAATAAAATTTCGCAAAACACCCCCAACATACCATCCTATTACCCAAATCTAGGTCCATCTCAAATCCCTAGGCTCGGCTTGCTTTGCGCCTTCCTTATTGGACGTTGTTGCCTTTGTCTCCCTGATCTGGGGCCTCTGGGTTGGAAGTAGCAGAAAATGGAAGCAATGGCTGCAGGAGAGGGAGGAGTCACAGGTAGCGAGAGGCCTATCTTCCGACGCATGTAGTATGGCCGCCGATGCCGGCGTTCTCCGTGAATGGGGCAGGGGGAGGAGCCAAGCAGGTCAGGATAAACAAAGCCTAAATTATGAATGGATATGCAATCCAATCTGTGTGTGACCTATAAACTGGGACTAAATCAGATGTACACTGACGGTTAGCATGTTAAGTGATCCCAAGGTAATGCATGATGGCAATGCCTTCCGTGCATTTTGGGATGATGACTGAGAGAAGCGAGCGGAGTATGTTGACACAACTTTTCTACATTTAAGGTTTCGCCTATCAGATGTGAAGATTAGCCAATGTGTGGTGAATGAGGTTAAAACGGGAGGGGGGCAGTGTCATGTGACAGATTGGGATATTGGAGTTTCCTCGGAAATATGGCACATTTTGTCTGGTTTGACCCTTAGGCGGGAAATGGGGGAAGAGCCGCAGTGGGGAGGCAGTGCGGTGCGGAGCGGAGCATCTCTTCTGATGGGCTGCTGTATTATTGATAGCCGTCTAGTGTTGGGTGACAGGGTTGCTACAGTCTGTTGGGTTCACGCACACATTTGCACAGACAAACCACATGCCAACCCAGCATAGGCGCATGTGTAGAGAGTGAACTGTGCAACTGTGGGCCCCTGTTAGAGCACACGGCTCTAAGTGTCACCATATGCTGTTCTGCAGTGAGCCTCCGTAATCCAGGTTTGCACAAACCCTCTCTGTCATGCCTACGAATTGCCTTTTAACACTTTCTCTCCCTAATGCATGAAATACAGGCACATATGAAATGGAAAGCTTGGCCTACATACAGTGCTTGTCACCTCTTTCTGCCATGTTATTTTTAAACCTTTTGCACGGTTTCCTACGCATTTTAAGTAACTCATTCCGGTTCCCACCAGTTCCTGTAAGTTACTGATAGCCGACTAGCTAAGTGACGCTGCCTCTCCTAGCAGACAAGCAATCAGTTCCTAATATTTTCTGTTGATTTAATGGATCATGTCTAGAATATGAAGTTTAAAATTCACCAAACACCCAGAATGTCCTAAAGCTATTACACTCAATTTATTGATCCATTTATATTTCTGTATTCGTATGAACCAGATGTTTCTAATGGGTGAATTTGATGGATGGTTAATGTCGGCAGTGTGATTAAGTCGTACCGCGGTTGTGGTTTCCCTCATTTTTTTGCTCTGGAGGGTTGAAGCACTGAGTTAAATGTAAGCTGATTGCTTTGGCTTCTTTGGAAAAGCACAGTACTGATTGCACAATCATGGTGATCCCATATGCTCCCTTTATCTAATCACAATGCTGCAGGCGTGTTCACATCACACCGATGACCTTGAGGACCCAACCTCACAAATTAGCATCCAGCCAATCAGAAGCGACATAATTCCATAATAATGGAATCGAACATCTTGAGTTCCAGACCTTGCTTGCGATCTGTTATTCAGCCCTAATTATTAAACTGTCCTTTATGAAATAACCCACTACTAAGTGTTTCCCCTCCAACCCGCCATTTAGAGAGAGATGTTTTCTCAAGGTTGTCATTTGGGAAATGCGATCACATGACCATTTTCTTCACAACACAATGTTCCAAATACAGGTTAGTTAGGGCACGTTTGCTGCAGCATTGTGAATGTGTATAAGCTGGCCTCGATACGGACTTTCCTCCTTTGCTACAGCCGCTTCATGCTATCGCATTGTGTCCTCCCAAGAAAATTGCTTCCAGTATGAAGTGATAATGAACTGGGATCACTGACACCTTAATTTTTCTCAGCTAAATAGTTTAGTTGACTAGAAGATGTCCAATGCCTACACTTCTATACAGGTCATGATTTAACACTGACTAGACTGTGCCCCATCCTTGCTGTTGTGGGTGAGACGTTCTCTTTATCTCTGTAATGAGGACTGAGGGCTGTGACGAGTTTTCAGGGGAGGCTGCCCATTGTTCTGCTGTAATCCTGGAGTACCGTGATACACCATGGATGGCACCCTACTGCGTTTTTAGGTGTTTCTATTTTTCCCTGGATTAATGTTCTACCCCTCCAACGAGATTACGCAGCGTAACTCCTCATAATGCTCTCAGTGCCTCACAAAGACACTGTAATCCTGTAGTGGTTCCCCCTCTGGACTGCTGTACATCTGATATCTATCATTTGACTGCGTACCATGGACCAGCAAAGTGACCTTTGTCTCGGAGACTCTCCCATTGACACAGTGCCTCTGGGCACTGGAGCTGAGTAGGTCTGCGCGTTTGGTCGTGGGATTAAGCCACGCGTAGAAAAAGTAGAATGAATCTGTCGTTCTTCGGCACTGGCTTGTAGTGCCTCATGTTCTCAGTCTAATCTGATGTTCGATACATGAACAAAGCTCATTTTTCCTAGAGAGGCATCTATCCTCCAGTCCACCTTGGAATGGACTGGCAAGTGTGCCTGCATTGCCAGAGGCGTCAGTAATATTTACTAACAGTTTTGAGAGAGCTCAGAGGATTATGGGATACTTGGAATTGTGCTGGATGTCCAGGAAGTGAGGTGGGTTTAACAGCACACACTGGACATAGAGGCAGAACCATGAGTGGATATCAGTAAGAGACAGATAGAGGAGGGAAAGGTAGACAGTGTTAAATATCAGCCTGTCAGACACATCAGGTGTTGGGAAACAATGTGTGTTGCTTAGCGTTTTTTTTTTTTTTTTTCTTCATTTAGTGAGCAAAATGTGAGCTAATGGTTTTGGTTTTCTGCCTTTGCGTCTCTGTATACAAAGGACCTCATTTTTTCAGGATCAGAAATTGTCACCATAAGCGAGATTAAGTGACATACTTCAGCATGAGGTGATGTTCTCAGAATTGCATGTGAAATGGAAAGCATGACACGCTAGCAGATCTTTCCGGATGACCTGCTCCCTGACGTTCAGTTTTGTAACGTAGCTGCTCTATGTCCATTTCCTAACAGTTTCCTGGAGGAAGTAACCTTAGCCACAGGTTCGAGCCAGAGCGGCGAGAGAGTGCAGGGGACCAGCCGCCTTCCCAGCCGGCGCTGATGGTGACATCGCTGGCTCTGGACCACATGGTATCACCACAGTTCCAGTGCTGTGCACAGCGTCACCACATGGCCCTCGGCCGCTATCCGACTGCTCAACAAATCTGATGTTTCTTAAAATGGTTTCCTCCATCTGACTGAACATGTTAAATTACACTTTTTGTTCGGGGGAAGTACTACTCGACCACACCTATGATAGGGGCATGATATTTGGAAGAAAGTGCTCCATTGTGGTGTATTTGACTGGTTTTCTGCAAAATGGATCAGAAGACACCTTCTACAATGTTCCCTGATGCTGGCTGGTGTCAGTCCTCTCTCTGTCTCTCTACACCATTTTTTAAATGCTGGGCGGAGAACATAACAGGTTCGCCTGCAATACTTCCCTGCACTGGAGAAGTTGGCAGCCAGAGCTGGAGAAGTTACTCACAAAAGTAATCCATTACAGACAGGTGGAAAGTTCAGGTCCGGAAAGCACAAATCCAGACCATGGTTTTATTCCAACTAAACAGGTTAAGTACTCTATGACTGTCACTCTTTATACTCAACTGGTTGGTTGAAACAAAACCATGGTTTGGATTTGTACTTTCCAGACCTGATTTTTCCACCTCTGTCTGTAATGGATTACTTTTGTAAGTAACTTCCCCAACACTGTTGGCAGCATATCTGGTATCATGAGGGGTGTATGGAGTGTTACCCTGGGGTTCCACAGGCAGCTGGTGCCTGTATAACACAGTGCTATTCATCTTGCATCGCTGTCCATTGCAACATGCATTTAGAAACCACAAACCATTTTATATATACACTACTAGATTTAAATTTCAAACCAGCCCAGTATGCATCATTCACAGCTGGTGACCACTGTATGGAACATGTAGAGCCCTGTTAGTGCTCCCCTAAACCCCAGACAGCTTATAGCGGTGAACATTGGTAAGTTTTACATGGGAACACATGGCAGCACTCCTGGAAAAGAACCTGCATTTTAGGTTTGCCCAAAACTTGAACACACGTCCCATAAGTACACAACTTTTTGCACATCCAAAGCCACGTTTGATCGTGTAAGATGTTCGTCATTGCAGTGTACAGTGTGTGTCTGTCACTAAATAATCTGCTGTAATTTAATGTTTTTATTCAACTAATAAATGTAGTAGACTTGTGCTATTGCAAATCAGTGGTCATGGGATAAAAGAAGTATTTTTTTCCTCTTGTAGTTTCAGTTCACTTTTTTTCCCCTCTTCTGACCATTTGACATTGCTTAGAGACAGAGGGGTGGGTCTATCTGTGGAGCTTCAGAGGTTTGTTTTAATCTCTCAGTAAGTATGGGGTAATATTTTCCTTTCCACAGTGATGTCGAAATCATTTATGATGTATGTACTTTTTCTTTAAACTATATATGCACTTAATCCTCAATTGTTGTTTTTTTTTTTTTTTGATGAACCAAGTACAAGGATTTATTTGGCTTCCTGTCCTTGACTGAAGAATGTTATCTATCAGTCCCAAACATATTGAATTGTACATTCTTTAACATTTAATCACGCAGTTGATTCTTGTGTCAGGAAATACAGCTGATAATTTTTCACAAGGCAAGTCACTAGACTTTTTTGAACAGTTGCTAGGATGCACCTGTAAGTTAAATACTGGATTAGCTGAAGATTCCCTACCCATGAAAATGACATGAAAAACTCATTATATAAGTATATCACTTCCTGCGCTGTAACTTACTGCAGAGCTGTACTGACTTTGGTGTAAAGCTGGGTAGTTTGTGTTGCTGTGAGGATCCTTCATTTTTAGCTAAAACTCCTCTGTGTCACGGCATGGCTGTGCTTCTTGAATTGTGCATTCGAGCAGCGGTGAGGAAGCAACAGCCACAATCAGAAGGACGATTCATTCTCATACTTCTGCCACCTGACCAGGATCAGGAACTGATTATTTTAATTAGTTTTAGCACAGGACACACTGGATGCAATTTTAATACATTGCAGCATTTTATTGTGCTTCCCTGGTGTTATTCATTCAAAAATCACATTAACTATAATTTGAGTCTGACAATACAGTCGGTGCTTGTCAGTACCACGCAAATTCCACTTTAGCCTTTAGGGTTTTTGGCCAGCAGTGGCTCAGCATATTGGAAAACTCCCAGATGTATTACTTTGCTGGTGACCATCATATTGTTCTTTAAACTATGAATCAATGTTTTAATTATAGGATATGATCCATATCTGGAGTCTGGTAGAGTGTCTCCCCCTCCCCCCAAACAAGAAGCCCTACTTTCCCATCATCACTGAACCCATCTGCCTAAACTCCAGTGCCCTACATTTACCAATGAGCTTAACCATCTGGGCCATTGTGCCAACAAAATGTCTGCAGTCTGGGTCCAAAGTACAGACGCTCTTCCACTTATGAACTTTCAGCTTACGAACTTTCAGACATACAAACGAAGAGGACTGAATGGCCATTCGGAATGTAACTCGTTCGTAAGTTGAGGAGCATCTGTATACTAGTTATCTAAGAGGCTAGAAATGGTGGTGGCGTATGTTTGGTTGATATGTGGGAGCGAATCTCAGCTCCCGGCTGGATTTAAAGTGGTTATGACAATACTTTTTGGAAGCATCTCACAGCTATTTTCTGAGAATGTATGACAGGAGACTTTGTCTGGAGCGGGAACATCATAAAGCTGAAGACTAAGATGAAGACTGAAGGCAAAGTGTCCTCTGTGGTGTTGCAGAAAACCATATGTCATACCATATGTAAAGAAGTTTGACGGTCCAAAAGCAAGACGCAGAGGATCAGACTGACTCAAAGAAAAAGGGACCATCCTTTGCCCTTTTCAGCAGGAAACCTACTGCTCTTCAGATCTCAGCTCTATCTGGTGGCACCACTGCCAAATGACGCTCAAAAAGCTGAATGGAGAGTCATCGTCAGCTGACGGTTCCCAGTGAAACTGATAGCAGATACTTTTAGGGAGCTGTGTTTAACAGTGACCTTCTCCGAAACAAGAGGTCAGCACTTCATGTGAGTGGTTCCAATCTATTAACAGGGATGGATGTAATGACTGAGTCACTCAAGCCACAAGTTGAAAAAGATATGGGGGAGAGATGCATGCGGAAGGACGGACTCCATTCGAGTTGGATTCATTTGGTCTGCTCACAACTGTCTGTTCTGATCCCTAATATATTTACAGACATCTGTGACCAAAGTAATGCAGTCAGTTCTGCCTCCCCCGCCCCCCCCCTCCTATGACTAGTTTTAAAGAAAATACTTGTTGTACCCCCTCTAAACATCACCCCCAGGAACTGAATACACAAAGAGATGGAAACCAAAATTATTCATCACATAACAAAATCAAATATAAGCGGACACATGAAAGTTACCAGAACTTTACGACAGATAAGGTGCCTGAGGAAGTGTGTCGAAAGGGGAGTGTGGGAAGTCATGTGACTCTCTGCCAAATATGTTTCGCCACAACGTATGTCAGTGTTGTCATTTCTCTGGTGATGACTGTCTTAAAGCATTAAAGTTATACTGTAACTAAGTAGTGTGTGTGTGTGTGTGTGTATATATATATATATATATATATATATATATATATATATATGAAATATAAACTTTTTTTTATAACAGATATGCAAAAATAGGGAACTCACTTTCTCAACC
>JAOYFF010000135.1:15059871-15070525 GCA_025773925.1 Cryptomyrus ogoouensis | reverse complement strand
AAAGTCCATACCGGGATTTTGTTTCAACCAACCAGTTGAGTACTCTGTGACTGTGACTCTTTATGCTCAACTGGTTGGTTGAAAAAAACTCCCGATCTGGACTTTTATTCCCTGGACCTGAATTACCCAACTCTGCTTGTATACATTGAGTATTACTTCAGTTACAATTATAAAAATGGCATATGTGTCTCTGTAAATCTAATATTACACCCGCTCAACCTGACACATTATAAAGGGTAAGATAAGTTGCCATAAATGTCAATAAATAAATAAATAAAACTTAAACGATAATTACACTTGTAAATATACCCATGAATTGAATATTAGGCACAGCTACAGCCTGAGGTCTACTTGGGTATGATTCACCACACACCAGTGTACTGTAATTTTCCTTCATTCCCCTTGATGGGCTTGCTCTCAGAATTAGCTTGAGGATTGCTTACGGTCAGGACAGGTGCAGCTTTTGAACAGGACTCAAATGAAAACCTTGAATGGGCCACTCAAGGGCTTCACCTACATATTAAGCCACTCCAGTTTAACTTTGGCCACGTGCTTTTCTGCACAGAAACAGTTTCTTTGTGGCATTTGCGCATTAATCAGTTTTTCTTCTCCAGTGTTATCAAGTTTGCAAATCTTTAATAAGTATCTCTCTAGCATCATGCTGCCACTACCATGCTTGATTATATAGATTAGCAATTATGCTGCAGTTATTTTTTGCTGTTTTTTTCTGCAGACTTATTTTTAGGCCTGGCTTCCTGACACTGCTGACTGCTCTCTATATAGTTGACTGATGTCAGTCATTGAACACTGTAGCTCTGTAAGAGGCTTCAGCTGCCTCCCCGGCCTATTGGCCAAGCATGTTTACATGCATTTGTGCCCGGTTGTCAATTGCTCTCATACATACAATAGATTCATACGTAGGACAAGACAACAGTCACATGGTTTGATTGATATATACGGTGTGCATAAATGTATAAAAAACGCAATAGAGCGTGTGAGTGCAAGGAATGTTACAAGAAATACAATATGTAAAAAACACTGCAATACGTACCGTGAGTTAGTTATTGGGGGGGCATAGTGACATGGTAGTCAGCACTCTCTCCTCACATGCAAACCCCCATGTGTGTGGGGGTTTGCATGTTCTCCCCGTGTCATCGTGGGGTTTCCTCCAGGTACTACGGTTTCCCACCATGGGTTTGGAGTTGCCAAGCTGCCCATAGGTGTGCATGTGTGGGTGGTTGGTGTGTGAGTGTGCCCTGCCTTGCGCCCATAAGCTCTGGATCCCCCTCTGACCCAGTATACGACAAGCTTTTACAGAAAATTAATGGATGAGGTTATTTATTTACAACAATGAGGTATTGCGTGGTAATGGGGCAGGAGGATACGATGGTGGTTTCCTGCTCCCTACTGGGGAGCCAGCTGGCCTGCAGCCAACACTTTCTCAGAGTCATTTTTGCTCACAAGAGATATTTAAAGACTTTGATCTAAGCATCCCTATATGACTGAAATATCTTTGCTTCTGCTTTTTAATTAGCTGCTTGGAAACCTCTTCAGTCTCCCTGGTAAAGCTGTCGTGAGGTTATTCGGTGTGCTAGTGAATATCAAGCAGAGACAGGTTTTTTTTTTAATTATTGCACACAAATGGTGAGCTTCATCAAGATAATTTCATGCCAGTGAAAAGGCTTCGTTTAATTATGCTGTCGTGAATTGTCAGTGTCTCACATTTTAATTATCTAAGTAATGACACTATTTACTTTTAAAAAATGTACAAGCAACTGAATACTTTTACAGGCAAATAATTCCTTTAAGGTTACCTGTCCAGGTATTTCAAAGCTGCCCACACTTATTGAGAGCTATCTGGAAAGGGGATTGCCCCTGCTTAAAAGTTAATGTAAACCTGTGTGGAGATTAAATTTTAATGGGCTACTGCTGTGTGATAGAATGGTCTCCACGACTCTGAGCTTGTCTTGCTCACATTAGTATTACCTAACTTGTATGAAGTGTAAAGGGTCTGAAGGGATCAGGGCAGCTTAACACAAAAAGCTCAGATTGCTTATGAAGATATAATGGTGTGTGATGTTTATTATGCAAACGTTGTCCTAAATGTATATCTTTAATACTGTGGCTCTCAAGTTAATCGTTACCCAGATTTATATCTGTGTGTATATTTATACACACACACTACACACACACACATATATAAAAAAAGGAGCTATCATATTTTTAATAGTTTAAACTACTTTAAATGGATGACTAATTATATCAGTACTGATGTTGGTGTGTAAGCTAAGGCTCATGGAGAAGGTGAGCAGGTATCAGAGCCTATGACATACATAGCTTAACAGTCAAACAGTGAATTAACGTGACCAGACAAAAAGACTTAAAATTATATCACCATATTTATGTCAGCGGATTAGTATGTGCTTGCTATGTAACATAGGCATCATATTGCATGATGCTATAATGTATTTGTATTAATGATTTTGGTACTAAGTTGTCTTATATAAAAGGCTATTTTCCGCTCAGCTGTCAGTCCCCCATGTTTAAGATCTCATGCAATAATGTAGTCCCAGGCAGCACTAAAAACTATGCCAAAGACCTCAGATTTAACATCATTGTGGAAAGAAAATAAGTCATGATGTCAGCCTGCCATCTATTCTCTCTGCAAGCAGAAAGTTAACATGAAACTACAGGAATTTCACATCAATATTAAAAAACATCAAGCTGGCTGTTCTGTGAAGTTAAAGGAAAATAAAAGACAATTGACTAAGTTTTAGGTAGAAGCAGCAAGCTATTCTGACAATTCTACATACCTCGGGTTACAATACAATTTAGAACCAAACAGATTCTGGGTGTGGAATCCTCGATAGGGAATCACTGCACAGATTCTGGGTGTGGAATCCTCGATAGGGAATCACTGCACAGATTCTGGGTGTGGAATCCTCGATAGGGAATCACTGCACAGATTGTGGGTGTGGAATCCTCGATAGGGAATCACTGCACAGATTCTGGGTGTGGAATCCTCGATAGAGAATCACTGCACAGATTCTGGGTGTGGAATCCTCGATAGGGAATCACTGCACAGATTCTGGGTGTGGAATCCTCGACAGGGAATCACTGCAGACTTGTGTCTCTTTCTCCTATTGGGAAGTTGCTTATTCCCAGTAATCCCACAATCAATTTAAAGCAATGACTGCAAATATCACAGTTTTATGTGTCCATGCTTCAGTTTTTAGCTCCATTAATTAATGTGAAAGTATATGATACCAGAAATGTCTTTTATCTGTTAAAAAATTTGAACCTCTACAGTCTCCAAAACAGGTATTGACTGCAGACAACACTTGGCTTAATATTTATGCATTTGCAGTATATGCAGAACACCCGGAACCATCTGAATTTCAGTTGTTCTGCTTTTCAGATCAAGTACAGACTTGCGCTGGCTTGTGAATAGCTTTGGATTACAGCATTTTCAAAATAAATCAGAATGAAATTCAGCTGCAGTGATGAAGCCCTTCCTACGCAGTGGTGACCCTCAGACTGATAGCACAGAGCAGTGTTTAGTTTCCCGTCCTGACGTCAGCTCGCGTCTTCACTGTCGTGTCTCGTTGCTGTAGCGAGCGCCTAGCAACTGGACAGAACTGTGACAGTATTGTATCCCTCCTGCTCCACCAGATCAGACCTTATTGTGGGGCAAATTACAGACTTTGTCCACCTCACACAGGGCCCACACTGTTCTCTGGGTCATCCGCAGTGAATTGTGAAACGCACAGAACTAGCTGGGAGCCAGTGTGACATTTAAGACCTCATTTGTGTTCTTTCCAATTGGACACCGTGCATGTCTGCTAAGAATATTTAGTTAAATTTTGTTTAATTTCTCTGCTACGATTCCATCAGTTAACACTGATGCCTTCTTAACGAAGGTGCAGTTTTGCGTCCAGGAGAATTTGATTTCAGATGTTTTGCGACTGAGATTCTGGTGGTTTGACTCTATTAACTAAGTACTGTACCTCCACTGGAGCCCATAGTGTGGTCAGTTGGAGCAGATTTGCTCATTGTAACGCACGTGTCCACACCCCTCCAATTAAAACTGACAATATAGAGAGGCAGTTTGTCAGTGCTGGGGTGACACACACTAGTATGTGTTCATGTGTGAAAGTGGACCGTCTGCCCTTTCCCTTGGATCGTCTGTTGAGGATCAGCCTCGCTAATCGCCCAGAGCTTCACCGTACCCAACCCATCCAGACGGCCCAAAGAGTCCCATACGTACCTCCCACTGCCTATGGCCCTTAATGAGCCCTTGGCATCATGACATACAATTGCACTATTCCACGAATATATCATATGATATGATTTCTGAAAATGCTACAGCAGCCATGTGGCAAAATGACCATACCGTATTCATTTTGACAATCATTTAGATATCACTACATGTTTTGTCGAACACACACAAATATTATTCCCCTTATTAGAGCTAAAGGTTTGCTGCAGCACGTGAGGGGGGGGAGGGGGGCAGACAGTTAGCCATTTTTTAGAACTAATGTCAGCTTATAACTGTATCAGTTATAAAACAGTTTAACCACACGGCTATGATGCTGCAAAGAGTAAGTCGGTGTGTAAGTCTATGTCAGACAAGCAATCAGCTCAAGTCAAAATACATACTAGCTTATTTTTTGTGCACATGAGCTTTTATAAAGCAGTGGGTGGTTAGGTGGTTGGTATAGATATATAGTGCTGCATAAATGTTCTTCAAGATTTATACGTTTTTCCAGGCAAAAAAGAAATGTATTTGTAGTAGATTGAAATTAAGCCCCACTGATGAATTATGATGCACGGAACTCAAACCAATACTCAACGGCCATATAAAATCGACTGCAGGTGAAAGACGAGAGGAAAATCCAGGAGGTGTTCGACCTGACAGACTACGAGCGGTCAGAGGAGCTGCGCAAGTCCAAGAGTCGCAGCAAGAAGAACCACAGCAAGTTCACTGTGCTGCGCTGCCGTCAGCCAGGGAACACGGTGAGTCTCATGGGGGGGGGTATTACTGGCTGCGCTTATGCTGTGACACCCTGAGGCATCTGTGAATGGTACAAGTGAATTCAGGGCTAGAAAAGTAACAAGAGGCCAGGATGGTTAACATGGATGGATGGATGGATGGATGGATAGATGGAACCTAATTCCAATAATCACTTTTCAGCACCATGGCATCTCCTCACAAGAACATATAACTCTGATCTCTCCCTTGCTGCGACGCTAAGGTGTGCTAATGCAGTCAGAACTAAACAGAGCATTTCAGTTTCAAAAGTACTGCTGTATAAATTCTGATTCGAACTCCAGCTGTGCATTCCCGGCTTACAGTCGCCAGCTGTTTCATTTCCTATAGGCACTTCATAATATTTTTTTGACTAGTTTAAGGAACGATTGCCTTGCTACAAGAGACGTATATCTGTGAGCAAGCTTAGACAACCTTTGACTGAATTTCCTACACACAGAATTCTTTCGCTATGCAAAAAGCTACATTAAATGAAACAGGGAGCATCTCAGGGCCAGTTATAAGCTGGTGTTTTACCAGTCAGGGTGGCTGTAGTCTTGCGTGTGGTGCAGGGGCTTTTTGAGGACGATAGTGACACAAACACATAGTATCTGTACACTGACCCTCACCTCGTTGGCAGCTCTGACGATCTTCTGCTGGCGAAAGACAGAGCTGAGTCGTGCTTCCTCACTGTTCCTCTCTCTGACTCTGCCATCTGCAGGTCCCAAACCTGGTGTTCCTGGCTGTCAGCCCAGAGGAAAAGGAGTCGTGGATCAATGCACTGAATGTAGCCATCACCAGGGCCAAAAACCGGATTCTAGATGAGGTACTGCTTGGCAGTGGTCCCCCTGACATTCTGAGACGGCGCATATCTTCTTTGACTTTATATTTCTTCTCTGATTAAACCCAAGAGAGCAGTAATACAATCATTAACAGTGGATTGCGTTGCTCATTCTCCAGTCCAGTCTTAGACAGATTATCAGACTAAGGCTGTTGCTTAATTTTGGCCTGCAGTCTGCGTCCTTGTTTATATGTGAATTTGAATATGCAGTTAATGGTTTCCACTTTAGAAAAAACACGGCAGATGTCATATCGTCATATATATCCTCTACATCGGCGATTTTCCTCGATGGCAAATGACTTTCAAGGTTCGTGTTCTCAGTAGCATTTAGTTCAACCCTGGCATCGCTTTTACTTCAGGAAGAAAGAGAAATGGCTCAAGCCACTGAGTTCAAATGCCAAAGAGGGCAAATCTACTTAATCACAACCTGCAGATAGAGGACAGGAGGGACATTATAGAACCTTGTTGGTAATCAGAGGGTTTCGCCAGGTCTCTGACATTTATGTGAAGTCACATGACACATGACTCCCTACCTGGTCTCATTTTGTTCTCCAGCTCCCATACATTTGGGCATCCGCCTGAGTGACATAAAGTCATGTATTTGTAGTAAGATAAAGTAAGATAAATCTGAGCTATATCTAATGCTGCATCATATGGCCCAGAAAAGGGTGAAAATGCTGGATAGGAGGGTATGCATGTACATATATACAGTAGTGTCTGTAAACATCGACAGACTTCTGTCAGTGCATATAAATATTTATGATAACACGGCAATATAGGCAAAATACCTTGCACTTAATATCGCTGCGGCCTGAGAGTGATTTGAAACAGGCCCAACAACCGTCTCTGGGAAAGAAACACTTCAAAATAGCAGCAAAAAAATTATGCTTTCATTCACCCATCTTCCAGGCACTGACATGGCACAGGATTGTGGGGGGTGGGGAGTGGGGGGACTGCAGCCTATGCAAAGCAGTACAGGGCACCTGGCCGGGATACACACCACAGAATGTACTGGGGAGGGTGGCCGAATTAAAGATACAAGCAGAGACACACACAGAGTGAGATTACGATGAGCAAAATGAGCCCATAACATGACTGAAGAAGATTATAGCATTAATTCATTCCATATAACTTTCATCAACATCAAATAATCGTGCAATTAAATTCTGGGCCAGTTCCAACACTGGGGGCTTTTGTTGGGAACAAATTAAATCCCCCAAAAGGTGGACTGTTTCATATAACTGCTCTCTTGTCTTTTGTTGACCACTCAGTTACACAAAGGCCATTTTTTACCAAGTAATAACAGGAACTATTACTTTAAAAAGATCTGGATCACTACACTGAAGGGACTAAAATAATAATTCAAATGTTACCAATTCAACCCATCAAGCAAGGTGCCTATACTGCTTCAGTACAAGAAACATTCAAGAAATTATGATGAGCCATAACTTGCTTTAAATAAAAGTATGACATCAAGTTCTGATTATACTGTAATACATAATGTAACATTTTTTAATTGAGCAGAATTATCTCTGTAATGTCCTAGAGCTTGTAGCTTCAGTTACTGGAGGTGACTGGAATCAGACCAGATTAGATGATATACACTTTTATACATTTTTGGAAGCTTATGCAATGTATTACTTTTCCATAGTGTGTCCAGAGGCATCACATGTTGGTGATCAATGCAGCTAATCAGCTTCTCCCCTCCAGCTAGCATGTTTTCCATGCCTCACTGCCTCTGTTTTCCACTCCCTTTCTCTCTTCCAAGGTCACGGTTGAAGAAGAGAACCTCTTGGTCCACCCCACACGTGACCGTGCAAAGATTCCCCACACTCGACGTCTGCCCACACGTGGTCATATCATGGCTGTGGTAGGTTTTGTCCTCTCATCAGTACACATGCCACATGAATACTGCATTAATATTTGTAAGCCTGTGTTTTAACTTATACTGAATGCAGAAATTGTAACAAGAAATAGTGATTGTGAGTATACTGAAGTATTTCATCTTCATAGTGCCTAAAATGTACTCTGTGGTGATTTAGGCATCCACATCCACATCAGATGGCATGCTGACCCTGGACCTTGTGCAGGAAGAAGACATTTCAGCACCAATTCAGCCGGAGCAGGGCGAGAAGAGCTTAAAGGTAGACCTGGACAAGTCAGCACCACAGCCTGATTCAGTATGCCAACAGACAAACACTGAGAGCGCACAATCTCCTGTGAACAATGTAGCAGTGGGCAAAGGACAGGGTCTACCTCAGAAAATTAAGATCACCTGGGACCAACAGCAGGCAGCAGGGCAGGCCCACTCCCCTGAGCCCGGCAAAAAGCAGACTCCTGCAGAGAAGAACCAATGTGTCTCTATGGACAAGATCTCCAGTTCAGACTTGCGGGCAGTTAAAGGGGCTAGCATAATTTCCCCAGGTGCCACGCCACCGCTGACTATCAGCCAGTTGCAGGACCTAATCTCCAAGAAGCTGCAGAGGACTCAGGAGCTCCTGGCTGAGGTGAGGGGGAAGCAGCAGCGCAAAGATAAAGACTCGTCCAACGAAAAACGCCTGGAGAGCAGCCACGCAGAGGCGGAGCGGCTGCTGCAGGAGGCTGTCGCGGCCTGGAGTCACGCTCAGGACGTGTTGGAGGAGGTCCGGCAGATCCAGGCTCTGTCTCAGCAGTTGAATTCCACAGCCGTTAGCAACTTGACTTGGTCACAGAGTGGCAAGCAAAAGAATCAAGTCACCAAAGGGAGGGTATGATGTGATTCGGGGATGAACAGCATCAGAGATCACAGCTACAGCATAGAGCGGGACAAAAAAATAACAATTCCAGGCACAGGTGGGGATGTGTATTCTCTTTTTTTATGACCCTGGGGTCAAATTGACACCACAGGCACATGTCAGGTGACTTCCATTGTAACATAATTATTGTAGGAGCGTGTAACTCTCCACGCTATGCTGGAATGCATAAACATGAATGCACACCAGCCTGCCAATCTCCATGGTGCGGTGTGCTTTGAACTTCCTTTTAAGTATGCACTCCCAAACCGGAGGTTGGGAGGTCAACCCTTGCTGCAATCTGCTCAGCTCTGTAGACTTTGCCTTGTTTGATGTGAAGAACTTTCATAGTCTGGACTGTACCGTCAAGACTGGCCATCTGATGCCTAGAACAGCTAACGAGAATCAAAACGTGGCATCCCGGCCATGACGTGATGCAGCAGATTGTCCTGTGCACGCACTGCCTGGTATTTTTCTGAGATGGCATCCAGTGACAGCTGGTGATGGGGGGCTGATGCAACGGTTGCCTCTTCCGTAATGCGGGATTGAGGATGACTCCACTGGGAAGACATACTGAGTGGACCAGCTGCAAGACCTTGCGGCCCATGCTTTGTTATGCACTGGAAGAGTTCCATAATCATCTTACTGCAAACCCCCACGGGGAAGCCTAACCAATACAGTATGTCTGTTAATTTCATTGCTCAGCAGCAACATTTCTATGTCCAGATATTATCTTGTTCAAGGTGGCATAGGCCTCTTCCTTCATGTGAGTGCAATTGATGTAGCAAACATTTTATACCTTGGTTTACTAACTATATATATAAACTATATAAAGACAAAATATAAATTTAGACATTATTTTTATGTGACAATCTGCAGGTCATTTTTTGGCAGGGGTTTTGTGTCATCTGCTCATGATCTGCATAAATTCACATCTAAGTATAATAACCAGGTAAACACAGTCAAGAACCATCAGCAAGATTAGAATGTTCTCTTCTCCAACAATCAACCAGTTACACAAATTTTATTTTTTCATTTCCGGGAGAACATCAATCCATCCTGCCATTATTTAACAGTGGCCCAGTCGCAGGAAGCACAGGGCACAAGGCGGAGGACACCCTGGACAGGACGCCATCTTTGGAATTTTGGAAAATCCTGTTTTATTTGAACAGTTAGAATGAATCCATCCATCCATTTTTTCATAACCGCTTATCCAGTAACATGGGTTGCGGTGTATTGGAATGAATCTTCAATAGAACTGTATTTACAAACTAGAACTGTTTTTGATATTGTGTAGACTTTACACAGTTGCACTATAGAGATTACTGTAAAAGAAGATGACACTGGCATGTAGAAATTGTTGCAGTTTATGATGCAAGTTCCTTTCACAATCCAAAGACATACGTCTCTAAACTGCCAGTAGTGTGTGCATGCATGTGCTCTGTGATGGACTGGCATCCCACCCAGGGTGTACCCCAGCCTTGTGCCCAGTGCATCCTGGGATAGGCTCCAGGTGACCCTGACCAGGATAAGTGAATAGAAGATGGATGGGTGGAGCTTTGATCTGACAATCAAGTCAATAAACAGGGAAGATATTTGCTTTAGAATCTCAGTATTATGTGTCACGGTGATATAAAACTGCCTTAGAATACCTTCAGGTATTATTAAAACAATATTTATAACATTTATAAACTATTGTCTCGGTCCATATTTGAAGCCGAAAGTTATAAATACAGACATCCATTAATGATACCTACGGTAAGAAAAATGTTATTGGCCAATAGTATTTCCACAGCTTCAAGGCTGATTTTAATCAGTTTTTTAACTCCCAAACAGTTATTTTGTCTGTACCTAGCATATGTACAATAAAACAAATAAGATATGTCTGCAGGTAGTAGACAAACCAAAGGGCATTTCTTGCCAGTATGCCTGTTTTACAGTTGCACTCTACTCCATGATAATTCACTGTCAGTTGGACATTACAGAACAGTGTTATTGTTATTTTGTGTGTAT
>JAOYFF010000135.1:15022953-15057324 GCA_025773925.1 Cryptomyrus ogoouensis | reverse complement strand
TGTCATAGTTAGCGTTAGCATTTTTCCCATTGAAATGAATGAGCGGTCCCCATAAGGATATGTATACCCTACACGTGTGTGTGTGTGTGTGTGTGCCCTCTGATGGGTTGGCACCCCATACTGGGTTGTGCCCTGCCTCCCGCCAACACCCTCCAGGATAGGTTCAAGACCCCTGCAACCATTCATTTCAAAATATTTTAATTGCACAGTTGCAGAGGCAAAGAACTGCCCAATGCAAAGCGGAGGACATTTAAAGACATAATGTGCGGCTTGGAGTGTTTTACCCTGCTTAGACCACAGTTACCACACATTTGCCATGTGCATTTGTACCTGAAGAAATTAGTTTCACATGTACAAATTGAAAATGCATGCATTAGTAGAACTACTGTGTAGGATTGGGTGGTATTACACTGGTATTTCCTTTCAAAATCTTGGGGTACCCATCCATGTACCACACAATTTTTTAATAATTTCTTTTATTAGTGAAGACACTTAATGGCAGGGAAGGTAAAAGGTCTCCTATTTTTATACCCATTAATACCTGACTGGAGAAGCTTATCTTGCAGTTCATTTTGGCTGTCATTACTATGTATGTAAGTGTCTTTTATATTTCCATACAATGTTTGAACTCTACATTATTTGGCAAATCAGGAAGGAGGAAGATTGACCCCTTAATACAGCTCCCTCACCCCCTATACAGTGCAACAGCTCAGGTCAGATGGATGGGTGAACTGCGCTTTGGGGAACACAACCAGTGCTTGGGCTGTAATGGGAAGCACGTGAATGCTGTTCCCCCCTTTGGAAAAAGGAACAAAAACCATCCCCTCTGCCAATACTCCCCCACTCTGCAAAATTTAATATGGGAGAGGAGGTTCTCATGGTGCTATTCTGGAGGCGGACAGTTGCCACAGCAGTGCCCCCCCCTCAGTCCCCATGCCCCCGACTTGGAGCGACCATCAGGTTGACCTCCTGAAGCAGCCTGTGATGTAACTCAGATAACAGGCTTCCAT
Organism: Cryptomyrus ogoouensis; assembly: GCA_025773925.1. Classification (NCBI taxonomy): domain Eukaryota; kingdom Metazoa; phylum Chordata; class Actinopteri; order Osteoglossiformes; family Mormyridae; genus Cryptomyrus; species Cryptomyrus ogoouensis. The sequence continues at coordinate 15,056,314 of JAOYFF010000135.1, read as the reverse complement.
CTGATGCCTACCAGCTCCTGTGGTCTTGCAGATGGACATGGAGTGATACAGACTCTTCAGTGATCATTCAAAACAGTGTGGCTTAGAACAGTACTGATAACAAAAAGCTTGCAGAACATAATTTATACTGATTTAATTATACATTATTGACAATATTGATTATAGCTATTTATACCAAATTATTTATAATTTAAAGCCCCATTGTAATACTAATAATGGTAACTGACAAATGGTGCCTTAGCTCTTTCATAAAGATTGCATGGTATAAGTTCTGCTGGTAATCCAAGGAATGTTTGGTGTTCCGTTTCATGTTACTAGCATAGGCTCTAGGTCCCGTCATGACACTGTACTGGATACGTGTTTGGAAGATGGATAGACATAGAGCATATATCAAACATTCATAATACACAACAGTCATGATAAAATTAAGTTGCAAGTCAAATAAAGTATTTTAATTATATAGTCTGTACTGACATGTCTGACTAACACAAGTGTTTGTCAAAATGAAAGTGTTTTGTATTTTCATACAATGAAACTAAATTCTACTGACAATTCAAATTCATGGTGTTTCACTTGAATTTTCACTTAAAATTCAATCAAATCATGAATTCAACTGGAGTCATTTTCAGAATCAAAACTGATGATAGAATTGACAACTATAGTCTTGGACCAAGTAATAATTTTGTACAAAATCTTCAAAAGCTCTCCAAATGTTAACACACTGCCAGTTTTCCTATCATCTCACTGTGCATTTTCATGATCCTTACTGCGGGCACAGAAATGCAAGTACAAAACACTGCTGGAAGTCCGCCAGGCGGCATGGATGCTTCTGCACAGTGCTGTTCCAAATGGATGCTCAAAGCGTTAGCAGTCCATTCACAGGTATTCATTTCACAGCATGGTTTGACAGCTGAGCAGCATGGCATGCTGGGATACGTCTCCCAACAGACCATATAAAGCTGTAAAGCCGTCGAAGGTACAAAATCGTTTGCATCCTGAAGAAAAAACAAAAAAAAACTCTGCCTTAGAGCTCATCTGCTTTGACTGGGCGTGTTTGGCACATAATAAATACTTTTATATGAAGAGCATTTTGCATTATTGCACTTTATGGTTAGTCACTGAGAAGAGACAAGATGTGTGGTCATGTTGGTCTCAAAAGATAATAGCATGGGTGCAGGGCTTGGTTCCCGCATTGGTATTGTCAAACAGAAAAAAATAAATAAAATTTAATCTCAACATCATGCTCTACAGCACCAAGAAGCAGAATCTTGCAATGTCGTAACTATAAAGCATGGTCACATTTGTATGTGAAAACGTCCCAAGTAAATACACAGTAAATAAAATGGCATGTTGGCTTTTAGCAAGCTGGGGGGACCTGAATATTTCATAGGGAAAAAATGGGTCTGGAAATGAAAGCCCATCCAACTGCTCCATGACCCCACCACTCTCCCATAACTCTTTCTCACGGGAGAATCTAGCCAGCAACTTGCTATAAACAGACCTCAAACATAAGTACTGTGCTCTCCTGTGAACTTTGAAGTGTGTAACATGGTCAAAAAGCAAAACATTGTCTGCATGACTCAAGTATACAAATGGTCTTTGAGTCTGTATCTTTGAAGGGTTTGCATACTTTCTTCGGTGTGCTGGGTTTTGTGGCTGATATTTTGAAAGGTGCGGGGTGATGAATGAGGTGCTGAGATGCTGAAGGACATGCAAGGAGTTCAGAGTTTGCATTGACGCTAAAGGGTGTGGAGTCACATCGACTGCCACAGGGCTGAAGAAAGTCCCTTGACCTGCTCAGTTCAACTGAAGCTGCATCATAAACGAGGGAACAAACGTTCATAAAAACAGCAAGGCTACAACGTGCAATTGGTGGTAAATATTATAAATACTTCTGTGTATTAGAGAATTTAGATTCTGAGCACCCAATGCCTCGAAACCCCAGTGAATTATCTATACCCTTAACTATAGATAACTCTTTGCCATGAAGTTTACTGATGTAATCATCGAGTGCCACACAAATGCAGCAGGGTGCAGTTGTGTGATACCACTAGTAGATCTTGCAGGTCTGGACAGTTCTGAAGATATTGCTTGGGCCAGGCTTTCCGGAAGTCATATACATATAAATCGCATTGAACATTTGCATAACAACCTGTGTTTGACCAAGCACACTTTGGCATTATTTCGTCACCCTTCATAGTGGCAGCACTTCCCAGTGCAAAGTTCCTTGGTCTGAACAACACCCAAAGTCACTACATGCATGAAAGACTCCTAGATTCTTAACGGGGTCACAGGTCACTTTTCTATGAACTGTACTCACTGGTGCATTCAGCTCGAGGTCTTCTCCTGCACTTAATACAGCTGCTCCTGCAAATTTAGTTCAAGATTGACCTCCTGAAGGCCACTTCTGCAGATATGCAAACTTGCCCACTGCAATTGCCATGTGTAGGTTAATGCAGGTCTGGTGTATGGTAATGCAGGCTCTCATGGGTGATTGTGAGTGTGACCAGAATGGGGATGGAGAAATGGTCTTAGCATGCGGGAAGGCTTAGAATTGTACACTGGAACAATAACAAAAGTGTTGTGCCATTTGCACGTCTCATGGCCCATACTCCTTAACTGACCACACTGACCATATATGGCCTGAAACTGCCGGAGCTCTGTAATTGGCTGATGAGCGGACACACACAGAGAGGGAGGAGGACAGAAGAGGTGTGGTGAAGGTTAATCTCCCAAAGCAATGAAAGGTGTGTGTGTGTGTGTGTGTGTGGTAACGTATATATTACATTCTGGGGACCAAATGTCCTCATAATGTGATGAAAACCTGTTATTTTGACATTGTAGGGACATTTTTTCGGTCCCCACAAGAGTAAACTCATTTTCATAAACAATCTGTCAATTCAAACAAAAAACTAAAGATGCCAAAAGTCTTGTATTTTGTTTGGTTACTTATGGTTAAAGTTAGGACTGGGTAGGGGTTAAGGTTGTCATTGTTGTGATTAGGGTTATGCCTAAAGAAATGAATGGAGAAAGATATGAACATTAAAATGTGTGTGTGCGCATGTGTCTGTGTGTGTGTATGTGTGCGCGAGTGTGTGTGTGTGTGTGTGCTGAACCAGAAGGGGGTTGAAGTTGTGGGGAAGTTGTGGCAGAACTGAGAATGTATTCTAGAGATTAAAAACTGTGGAAAAAAACAACAGTAGATGCTAGAGGATAACCATGAAAGGAGAAACCCTTCTCCATTATAGGCCAAAACCTAAATCATTCATACACACACACACACACACACACACACACACACACATATATACATATACACAGTATCTCACAAAAGTGAGTACACCCCTAAGCGAAAATGTCCAAATTGTGCCCAGAGTGTCAATATTTTGTGTAGCCACCATTATTTTCCAGCACTGCCTTAACTTTCTTGTGCCAGGTTGCCACTGGAATCCTTTTCCACTCCTCCATGACGACATCACGGAGCTGGTGGATGTTAGAGACCTTGCACTCCTCCACCTTCCATTAGAGGCCCCACAGATGCTCAATAGGCTTGGTCAGTCCAGCACCTTTACCCTCAGCTTCTTTAGCACGGCAGTGTTCGTCTTGGAGGTGTTTGGGGTCGTTATCATGTCGGAATACTGCCCTGCGGCCCAGTTTCCGAAGGGAGGGGATCATGCTCTGCTTCAGTATGTCACAGTACATGTTGACGTTCATGGTTCCCACAATGCACTGTAGCTCACCAGTGCAGGCAGCAGTCAAGCAGCCCCAAACCATGACGCTCCCACTCCCACCACCATGCTTGACTGTAGGCAAGACACACTTGTCTTTGTCCTCCTCACCTGGTTGCCGCCACAAACCCTTGACACCATCTGAACCAGATAAGTTTCTTGGTCTCATCAGACCACAGGACATGGTTCCAGTAACCTCCTTTCTCTCCCCAGCATCCCTGCCCTCTGTAACTTCCTCCTCTTTTGTGGCTCATGCTGGAATTTACAGGGAAGTTTGCACAATTACAGATGGAAGATGTGCATCAGCATATCATAGAAATTAATGACACTAACTGTACAAAAGCCATAAAAGATCATAGAAATTAATGACACTAACTGTACAAAAGCCATAAAAGATGTAAATAGTGTAAATAAAATGCATTTCCCCTTTCAGTTTGCACAACTGTTGCAACTGAGGAAAAATTTCAGCATGAACCAAAACATTTTAAAAACATTTTTATGCATTTTTATCCAGATCTTATGACATATGCAATTACTCCCACTGTTCCTCACATAAACAGTACTGAACTCTAATTCAGTTCTATATGTAACATTGTTGTATGATGGTGATTCAAATTTGTTAGTCCCACGATGTATTTATAGTAGACAGCAAACTGCAGACACTCATCAAAGCACGCATATGAGGTTAACCAAGATAGAGGGCAAACAAACAAAGGTTCATTTGTTTCAGTTTTTTAATTCCAAATAGTGGCAGCTTCATTTATAAGTGTTACGGGTGCAACGGATCCCAAAAAAAACCCAGTTGTATCTTGGTTTTTGAGTCACGGATCAGATCATAATTTAGATCAGTAGAAAAGGGGGAAGGGGAAACATATCTTTGTTTTCCATTTATTACTTAAATGAACTTAAAGGAACTTTGAGCATTCCAGCTTTGTCTGTTTCTTTTCACTGCAGCTCTGCATCGCACTGTCCATAGAGGACCTCCATTGTTACTTTTTCTGTCTTATGTTGAAATCATGACATTTTTCTCGTGATTTCGACATCAGCCAAAGTTATTTTCTCAAGATTATGAGTTTTCTTGTGATCACAAAATAACAGAAGTTGCCGTCTATGGAAAACAAAAGTTTGCACGTCAAGGGAACAGGGGGAAGTGGATTCCACTAAAAATGCTATGGCTAATGCTACTGAATCCACTCAGTTTTAAAGTTTCATTCCCATCAAAGATCCAAAACTGCCCCCATGTGCTATATATAAGGGAGAATGTGAGAAATGAGACTTAGGGAATTATTACTTTAAAAAGTAATAGCAGCAATAAAGCTGATTCTCACACTATTATGACTCAACTTCACAATTAATCCATGGTTGACATGCGTGTTGAAGGGGGGGGGGATCCATACAGATCGAGGATCAACTACGGTTCATTACAATACTAATGAGAGTCCCCTTGAATTCCACTTTAATACTTGATCTTCCGTGAGAGTGACTTCAAACAAACAAACGGCTGGATTCAACTGCCAGTGAATTCTGTTGGACTCGTCTGGAGAAACAAGTTTTACCTGATTCTACATGTGGATTGTTTACTGGAAGTAAGTTACATTATGGGTTACAATGCATTAATTCAACCAAAGCAGCATATGTATTTGAGAGAGCAGCGTCAGCCAATCCCTGGAGTGATTAGGAGTTAAGGGCCAAGCTTTGGGGCCCAAGGGCGGAACCACTCAGCCAGCTACAGGACTTAAGTGATGTTCTGAGAGGTCCGTGAAGCTCCGTGGCAGAGTGACACCACAGGATCTCTGTTTCTGACAGCAGTGTTTCTCCCTACCTGTCCATTTTCCAGATGTGCTCATACGATGCAGGGCCTTAGTGAGTCTTAGGCCGGTTCCATGGGGCTAAGCTGGCCGGTGTAGAACCACGTTTTTGGATAGTGGGATGAAGCCGGAGTAGATGCAGGCAGAGGACAAAGACACAAGCTCCACGCGCAGAACTAGGGGAGCGAATTAAACCCAGAACCCAGGCTGCCTCTGCCCTTCTACTGGTTATTTCCTGAGTAATCCTGCTTCATGTGGCAGCTTCGCCCTCTGCCGCAGATACTGCTGGGGTAGCTGGCATCTTACAGACAATCCGAGGAGGGTGGTCACTTCACCCGCCCCCCCGTGCGCAGCGCGACTGCTGCTTGGCTGCCCCGTAAAACACACGACAGGCAGAGATCCAGCCCCTGGTGCATTCAGACTTTGAGACTCAGGAATTCTTTCTGGCACAAGTCATGATCCCCGACAGGATCTGCAGCCGGACAAAACCTTACTGTTGGGGCTGCCCTCATCATTTCTTTTCGTTTATGCCGTTTCTGCCTCAGGCTGGTGTGCTGGCTCCCACTGCCCTCATGTTACCAGGATTGTGGCTTTAGCTCCTGCTCTGCTGCTGTGTATTTGGAGTCTGCATGTTCTTCCTATGCCTGCAGCGGTTCCCACACCACGTAAACCAGGTTCCTTCTGTAGTCCAAATCTATGTAGTAAGGCAGACTGGCTTCTTGAAATTGCCCACAGTGTGTGACTGCGTCAGTGTTTCCTGCAATCACCTGGCATCCCATCCAGGATGACCCCCCCCCCTGCCACTCTATGCTTCCTGAGACAGGCCCAGTACTGGAAAAGCAGCGATGTAAGCCGATTATTCTCCTTCATCAGCTTGCATATTATAAGAGTACAAAGACTATAGCAAGGACAGAGTCAAGAACAGGAGTTACGATTGTCATTTGTTCCTATGTTTCACAGGTTTATGCTCAAACGTTGAGCATATCACAAGCTCAGACAGTGCAACGTCTTGACTTGTCCTGCAGAATATGTGATACCAGCAGCTCACCATACAAATCTTATTCTAGTTTCTAGTCGGCCAGAAACCAAATCTGCATATCAGAAACCAAATTTCAAACAAACATGCAAAGTATACCTGTTTAAGATGCTCTTCCATGATACACTCTGCCTTGAATCTGGCGTTTGTTTCCCTTCACGATTAGACTTAGGATGTACTCACAGCAGCAGAGCACGTCCTGACTCAGCCAACCTTAAATAATTTTGACTAATTAATTTAGGCCCGTCGTGTGCTAGTGGCAATCTATATTTATATGAAGCTCTTTACGTTAACTAGCGCTACATAATGAATAATAGACATGTTTAATGCAGTAATACGTAATAGTAACGTCCGTAAATCGTTTCACATAGTCACTTAAGTGATTAAAACCTCAACACTTACCCGTATGTGGCGTTCAACTGGCGTTATTTGCTACCGGCAGGTAACCAGATGAATTGTTTTATGTTTTGTTAACGTTTGGATTATTTCAAACTTTGAACATGGGCGGTTTATCTCCGAATGATTTTGGGACCAGACGCTCCATTCGACTATTCGCAGAAACAGCACAGTCCTAGTGCTCTATCAGAAATGTAGTCTCTGTAGCCCCCTGCTGGCCACTTTATGCCGCTGCTTCAGATCCATTTAGACCTGTGGTGCAGATTTCGGGAGAGGCATGTAGTTACTTGGGATTTCAAGGGGTCCGTGCGCAAAAAAAAAAAATACAATACAAAATCATCAGAAGTGGGAAAAGAATGTTTTAACAATATTAGAAACTACAAATAAAACAAATCAAGTTAGCTCCATTGCTCCCCCCATAGCACCTAATGAAGCTTTAGCTTGGAGCTAAATAATTTCGTGGAAGCCCAATCAAAACTTGCCAAGGACCGGTTGTAACAAAATCAGCTTCCACCATGGCCCCCCAGGACTGCACTGATATCTGCTGCTCCGAAATAACCTTCATTCTTGAAGGCTGCAGGCTGGATCATGTGCTCTGCTTTGCAGTAAGGTAAGGCTTCCAGCTTAGCATATTAACTGCAATTTACAAATGAAATCACTTTCTTAAAGCTGCTGCAGTCTAGCCCTTAGGTGGGAACCACTGTCAAACACCCTATGTGACTTTTCTCACCATTGTTATGCCAATAAACCACTTTCCCTTCCTTGCGTCGATTTTTCAGGCCGGCAAATCTTATTGCAACAGCTTTTAAATCACATCTATTTTCATTAAAGGTCAAACAGTTCAGCACCCATAGCAAACTCTTGCTCATCTCCATCACCTCGCAGCACTGGTGACTGATTGGAAAGGTTAACATTCTGGTTCTAGCCTCCAAGACAATGAGTGACCCATCATCATTGCTAGACACTCATTAGCTTTTTATTTAGAGCTGTACATTCTCTCGCAAACAAGGTGCTAACTACATTGAGAAAGCATTTCAAAACAAAAATGTTGACCATCACGTTGTTCCACAAACCTCATATATAAAGGTCTTACGAAAACTTTTTGGACCAGCGGCCTCCGATTCTGCTCCTCAATTCACTGACCACAAGACCACAATATTCAAAAGGCTATCGTAGGATGCAGCAATCAAAAATGAACTCCGAAAGAATGTTTCTTTAATTTAAAAATTGTCAAATTTTACAGCACACAAATGCCAAACACACAACTGTCACAACAGCAGAGAACAGAAATAGTATACTGAGTGTTTTAGGGTCTGGATTGCTTGGATGTGCTTTAAAATTTAAGGACCAAAAAAGACGGGGGAAAAAATTCAGAAACACGGAACATACTATATACAAATCGACATACAAACAATTTAAAGGTCTAGCTCTGTTAATACAAAAAACCCAAAAACATTTTTTCCATTGCTTAAGAAAAGGTATTTAGCTTGCATCAGGACAGAGAGACAATCAACAATCCTGGCGATCCACAAAGCCTTTAAAAATCTGGTCCACCTGAGCTTATGTTTTTTTGTTAAACAGGTCAAAGACCCTTACAACAGTGCAACTAGCAAGGGTCAACATGACTAAAAACTTTCCAGTACCTCAAATGTACCCCACAAACCCCAAAGACATAATGAAAAATACTTTACAGTAGGTATGACTAATCAAAGAGCGGATACTGTCTTATACTATACTTACTGGAGGGGGGGAAGCACATTTACAAAAAAAATATAAAGATGACCTGTAAGCAAATTTCTAAACACAGTAAAAGATCAACATGTGAGTAAAGTGTTTCAGCTGATACCCAAAAGCTGCAATCCTGTGATGGTGGCAGGAAAAAGTCAGATCCCTGTTCATCTGAGAACACAGAGGAACATCTCTGCCACAGAGAAACGCTTAAGAAAAAAATCAAAAGAGCAAACAAAAAAATACAACAAACTATCACTGTGTCTCACAGATGCAAGATCTTATAACGTTTAACCTGAAATTAAACAAGTGAAAAAGGCATAATCGTCTTATTTCAATCTAAAGGAAAGACATGAAGCAAACCAACTTTACATCCCTAAATGCAAACCAGTCATTCACTTAAGGTTCCAGATTAACACCCAACTCCCCCCCCCCCCCAATATTAACATGATATTAGAAGGAGAAGGAGAGAGGGGGGAGAAAGGGAAAAAAGAAAACTCAGAATGATTTAAATGATTTTTCAAAACTTTTCATTTATATATTATATATACTCATAAAAAACACGTAGTTTCTACAGTGATAGCTATGGTATACAAAGGACTGAATCGGTAAATTCAAACTGCTGTTCTACAGCTTAATTCGGGGTCATGCTGGATGGGTTAGTCATCTTCATCATCGTCCCCCTCATCTTCCGGGTCTCGCTTCCTTTTTTCCCCATGGGCTCCATCTTCACCTGCAGAGGGATATTAAAGGACGTCTGCTCACAATACGCCCACCAAACTCTGTTTGAGGAACACAGAGGAATCCAGAACAGTGCAGTACAAAACTTGGGTCATTACACAAAGGGGGGGGGGGTCGAGGTATGATCTACTTTTCAAAGGATGTGGTCTTTATCTGAATATTAAAAGTCAATAGGCAGAGTTTCAGAAGTGCCCTGGTGGAGATTTAAAATGAGCTTAGCAAATGAGATTACCCTCTGCTTCCTCCTCCTCTTCCTCTTCAACATAGTCATCATCGTCCTCTTCATCCTGGGGGAAGAACAGGTGATCATTATACCAGATCAACAGTATAGCCAACAAGTACTATACTTCTTGACAACATTCAGAAAGCAATGATCAAATCACCAGGCCTACAACTATGCTTTAGATTTTAAACTGAATGGGCACAGGAATCACTGAGAAACAGGTTGAATTTGTATGGTATTAATGGGCCCCTTTTGCTGTCCTTATATTTTGAAGTCTAGTGTTTGAAGTCTACTTAACAGTTCACATTCAGAAACCAATGTAACTTAATACAGTACCCATGAACAATGTGAATTCTGCAAGCAATCAAACTCATTCTGCTATTAATTGAACTTCGTTAATATTTGCAAAGAATGACTTGCATAAAAAGTCAAATTAATACCAGTAATTTTTCAGCACATTACGATCTACTCATATTCCATCTATTTTCCCGCAAACAGTTTAAGGTGCTACTCTGAGTACACAATTAAAAAATGTAACAAGATTGTGACAATTTGCACAACGGCAGAACTGTTAGTCAATACCTGGATCTCATCCTTCATAAGGTAGGACAAGCCAACATCTTCTGCACCCTCTGAGCCCTCATCCTCATCGTCGTCATCTTCACCATCATCGCAGTCTCCCGTGGGACCAGCTTCTTCCTCATCGTCATCTACAGAAATGGGCACCAGAAACAACTAACATTTCATACAAGCCAGTGAGTCTTCGCTAGTTAGAAACCAGTTCCCATGTCCAGAAGGTTGCCAGTTTCAATCCCGTGATCAGGAAAATTCAAAACAAAATCACTGTGGGCCTTTAACCCCAAAACTGGAGTAAATTGACTGTTGCTAGTGTTCCCCAATGCAATCCAGTTCCAAGGTGCCAGACAAATGGCTGATCCTGCACTTTGACTCCAAGATTTCTCACTTGCATATGTTTGTATCTTGCGGAAAGAGTAAGATCAGATATGCGAAAAACAATCAATTTCTATATACCTGTAATTATATAAACAGAGTCTCGCTTGAGCTAAACAAAATTAACATAAATGGTAGCCCACAATACTTAACTCCCAAGAGAAATCGCACACTCACCATCGTCATCACCTCCATCGTCTCCTTCGGAGTCTGGAGCCTCAATGTCCTCCTGGTCAAATCCATCCAGGTAGGTGACCTGGGGGAGCAGCTCGAAGATGCTCTCCCGGTACTCCTCAAGAGTGGTGATCTCACAGTTAAACAGGTCCAGGCTCTTCAGGTTCTTCAGATTTTGCTGTGATAAAAAAAATGAAATTAAAGTGATCCTTTAATTGCCATTTGCACGAGTATAAGCGTAGGAACAATGGAATGCTACTGTTCGCCTTCCCCATCTGGCTCCCCATGAGACACATAGAGAAACAAGGTTGGGGGCCACAGCGCAGGGTCAGCCAGCATGCGGCACCCCTGGAACTGGGGGTTAAGGGCCTTGCTGAAGGGCGCAGGGACATGGCTTCTGCAGAGGCCTGGGCTTGAACTGGCAACATTCCGATTACAGGCACAGAGGCTTAACCAGTGGAGCCACTCACCAAGACACAGCATGCATATACCAAGCTTTGGGGACCAAAACATGCACTATAATTTAAACACCCCAAAGCACTTTCTACGTAGTGAAAAGAGAACTTCCCCAGTGAGATCGATAATGTATCATTATATCATTATTACCATTATTGAATCTTGACCACACAAAAGAGGTTATGGATTTTACTTTATCACCAGACCTTTAAAACTTCTGAAGGGATGATAAAATAGCAACTGGCATCTTGGATATGCAACAAGATCATTGATCAATGGGTTTTGTAAGGCCCTGTCGTTAGGTCCACACCACTGACTCTTACCAGTGCTTCCACTGTGCTGAGCTCCTTTATCTTGTTCCCGCTCAAGTTCAAGTATGACAAATTGGGACACTTCTCCGAGAGCACCTCCAGACCCCCTGAGATGTTATTGTCACTGAGCTCCAACTAAGAGAAGAGGGTTGATGAAGGGCCATGACAAGAGCAACTGAATTACACTCAGTGAATACCAGACTAGACCAGTGTTTCCCAATCCGATCCTCGGGGACCCACAGACATTCCTGGCTTTCACTCCCTCCCAGGGACCAAAAACGAACACCTTCTGTGGGTCTCCGAGGAGCGGGTTGGGAAACACTAGCAACAGACAATTTACTCCAGTTTTGATTCATTTAAGTTTAGCAATTTTTAAAATTTCCACAGAAGGATAAGATATTTTATAAATTTCTTTAAGCATGATCATTAACTTTCAAGTTGGATATTCAGAAAATACTTCAAATGGAAATTTCACCCATTCATTAACTATAAAATATTAATTTCTAAATATTACTGATTTTCAACCTTCAGCAGTGAAAGAGGTGTGAAGATGACAAAAAATTGTATCATGTTTCCAAAGGAATGGGTGCCACATGCTCTTTGAAGAAAACTTACACATTAAAAACATAAAACGACTGATGGTCAACCTATACCACAAAATGAACGAAACTGGGAATGCACTGCCTGAAGACTAAACAAAGAAGCAGGACAAGCTATCAGGGCAAACAGTGGAATTTGGTTTTAAAAATGTCCATAAATGACTCACCTTGCGTAGTTTGGGTAACGAAGGCAGCTTAGCCAAGGAAGTCAAGCCAACATTGACCATGCTGAGAAACTCCAGCTCCTTAAAGTCATCTGTTAGGCCCTCCACTTCACCGTCACTGGAGCGACAATTGTCCACCACCAGCTCCACCAGCTGCCGGCATTAAACATTCTTATGTTACGCTAATAAGTTACTATGGGCAAGGAAACTAAAAGCAGGGAAAAATTTGAAAGACAAACCACAAGGAATTACTAACCAACAGACAGATGGCTTACAACAACATGTGGGCTCACACATTAAGGCTCAATTTTTATTACACAGACATAACAGAACTGATAGGAAGACGGGAAAAAACCCCCATGGTTTCACTCCGGACATCTACCTACATCATTAAGGGGACGCAGGGTCCTGAAGGTGAAAACCGAAGCAGACAGAGAGATGACCTGAGACAAGCGGAAGTCAGAACTGCTTGTTTGATTTGTTAAAAAAAAAAAACAAAAAAAAAAAAACTAATGATACAACCAAATAAACATTACAAGTTGACTAGTTATTTCCATTATCATAACCTGAGAATGTGGTTCCCATGACAACCCATCCTGAAATTCCTACAGTAATTCCAGTATCCAATGCAAACACTAGACTACCAAAATGAATCTTACATCCTAAATGTCAGGACAAACATGATTTTGAGCCGCAGCCTGCTTCCTATTTGTGAGAAAAATAAGGTAAAATATACACACACACATACATACAGCAGACACATAAATGTACGCAAGTATACATATGTCTGCATAGACAGACATTTTCCTTGCACCAATGACCATGTTTGGTTCCATCTCAAATGAAGAAATTCCAATCACATTACCACAAAACTTAGTTTTTTTTTTAATTTGAAATAATTCTATTAAGAAATCATTTTCACTTCACACATTTCCTCTGACAGCTACAAAACAGCTATTATGCAAAGGTTTACTACATGCTGAATATACGCCTTTAGCACTACAATTGAAACTAAATGAAAATGGATCGTAAAGATAAACAGGCAAATTATAAAATCCGAGGTCGAGTTTGCAAAACTGAACCTAACTGGCAAAAAGACCGTGAACTACATGGTAACAGCAATGCAAGCTTTAAACGTTAATATGAAACTAAATGCAACGCACCAAAATCTAGTGGAGATAACAGTAATGTGAATTACACTATAATAAATTAGTGGCTTTACATGACTATGGTAACACTGCCATGCTGTGTACCTCACAGATCCAGGTCTTGTTGAAGTTAATTCTAACCTACTTCGATGTATAGCATTACATTGCATTTGGAATGATACCTAGGCGTTTAAACATATTCAACATAACTTCGTTATTCAGTGTAACAGTACCGAAAATTATTTTACGAAATGTTTTCCCCACGTTGAATAACAAGTTACCTAAGTCATTACAACACAACAAGCTGCGTTTAACAGGGCAGTACAATGAGCTGCACCCTCTATTAAAACCATTAAAATAATATGAAAATAAAGACAGGTCGGACGCGGCTCTTTCACCACGCACCGCAGATACATGACAATGATCCGGGCATTGAAGTCGTCGGTCGGGTTAAAGCATTAGACCGCGGAAAGCTGGGGTGGGTGGGAGTCGTAACCCGTGGAAAGTGGCCGCGCCGCCCCTGGCCTGTGCCGGACCGCCTCAGGGGGTCGGCGTTGTGCGGTGCTTATTTCTGCCAAGCGCTAATTCCCGCTGCGCCGTAGGAAATGGGATTAAACCGCCTGCTTACAGGCGCACAAGTTACAGGATGACAAAGGGGCCTATCTAGGTAAAAGCCTCGTTCCCCTCCTCACACGAGTTAGCGGACGCTGACGAGGACAGGCGACGCATGTCAAAAGCTAACGGACAGTTTCAGTAAATGAGGTTTATTACTTGTTAGCGCTGAAGTACGACGCCGACTGCCCGTTATCACTGCCCCGGTCCGCAGCGTCCCCACGTCGCCGCTTATAAAAAAAAAAAAAAGGCGAGGCCGTGGGTTCGTGTCGCTCGGCCCGTTTCACCTTCACGGCGGCTCATATTCCTGGGAGCTGCAGACTCTTCCCTTCGGAGCTGCCGAACAAAAAAAAGCTATTCGCGTCTGGGAAACCGGTGCGCTAAACTTCCCCGGTGACTCCCGTACGGCTCGCGTACGGCTACTGGCTAGTCCGCTACCCAGCTCGGAAGGCACGGCTTTCTTTTTGGCGGGTCAGTTAGCTGCCTAACCGTGTAAAATGGAGACATGGGTCGCTATAATTTACTCCCTGGCTTCAAAGTAAAGTTCTATTTATTTGGGACGAAACAAAGGAAGAGTGTTTGCGACAAACTACGCACACGGACCCCGATCCCACACGTATCCGAAGGGGTTAATGCGAGTCACGCTTTTGCCGGAAAAAAGGAGCTCTTTAAACGGGTTATCCTCCTCAGGAGCGGCGTCAATGTGCCCCGGCTGTCTGCCGTCGAAGCCAGTGATCGAAAGGTCAATAAAACGCCGACTTATGAAAGCCTTATTGCACCCTCCGCCCAAAAGAAGCGAAGAGGGAGGACGGAGCATGGTCACCGCGGCGCCGCAGATTTAAATAAGCAAAGCCGCAACATCGCCATCGCGGGGACGGACTGAAATTACGATTACATCCAGCTAAGCCGACCAGCCGCTCGAATCGATAACCCCGAGAAATGGACAAGTCCGGCCGTAATCGGACGGTCACTAACTTCAACTAGCACGAAAACTCTGAAGTTGAATTTCAGCCGCACGCCGTGCGCTCATGCGGACACCCGAAAGCCGTAAACAGCCAACGATCTCCCCGCTCGTACTTAAGGTCTGCTTCGCAATTTGGAACAAATTAAATAAATAACAGTGCAATCCAGTACCTTAGCTGGGGTCCGGTTCCGTAATTCTAAACTAATTCTCTTCTTCATCTCCATCTCTAAAATCAACACAAAAAGTTCTAAAATAGAGGGAGGGAAACTAAATTTAAAAAAGAATGCCGAAACTCCGCAGCTTTCCCACACTCAACGGCTGTTACGCGCTAACTGAGCCTCCATGATACCTCGCACCCGGCCCCCAGTGTCAAAATCCACCCTTTTCCAATCGTTATTGGACCGTTTCTCTTACGCCGGCATTTCATTGGCGTTCTGCTGTGCCGTTCAGGAGTATCGATCTTATTAACATAATCCCGCCCGGTGATCCTAGTGATTGGTCCCAATTGCCCGCGCAGCAAACTTAGATTCGTGAAATTTGCTGTCAGTTTCCGAGTTTAACCGTTTAGATCCGCCAATTCTTCATTTTGATTGGTGACTTAACAAAGGACATGGACACACCCCTGTTTTTTGTTTTATGTGGGCATGATGAAAGTCGAGTAAGGTTGCGCATGATACGTATTGTACTTAGGTAGGAGGTTGTGAGGTGTTTGTCCAGTTTGTTAGCAGTAGGTGATGTTTTTTTTTGTAGATTCCACGGACTAGAAATTCATCGCTAAAAAGCTTGCCGAGCGGCTTCTACTGCATTTATACTTGGACTGACAAAATGGCTTCTTATTGACGAAGGAATATTTTTTCCGGCCTCACTCTTGGCTCACTTTCCGTACGACTCTTTAAGGCATGTGATGTGTGTCAATATTGGACTTAATAACATTGGATGGCTTTGTTGATAAAGTGTTGTTTTAAAAAGAAGTCCATGCATAATTAAAAAGGTACATCCTCAGCTCAGCACGGACAAAGTGACCGCTTCTACAATGGTTATATGGTTTTCCCCGCTATTTTTAGATAATGCATCTGCCTGGAGTATCATTGCAGTAAGATATAGGTTGGACTAATAGGAGATATAAAGCCCACTGAGAGCTTCAAGGTCAGCTGGCTACCCACCCCTCTTAAGTACAATAACCAAGTATGGTTGGATATCGAAATATATTTGATATCAGTGGGTAGGTATAGGTGTTTTCAATTGGTCTGGTCCTGCATGAAATGTGGTTTTCAGGTTCAAAGTTCACATCAAGACCTTTTAGGTGAATAAAGTACTCTTGCATCCCTGTTTCCTATGCCTAGTAGATATCTTTAGTTTTATATTCTTGTCCTCTTAAATATATTCTGTATACATGGTCTGACTGGAATCCTGTTCTGCGTGTGCCATTCCTGTCTACTCTATTTCCTGGCATGGGCTCCAGCCGCAACATGACCCACTGCTGGATAAAAACTGAGAAGGTCCATGCTCAATTTATTTTTGGTTCCTTTGGCACGGTTTAATTGTAAGTGAAGTTGAATGTACGTTTGCATTTTTAGTATTTAAATAAACAAATGGCTCCTCCTTCATCTAATTAATTCACTCATAAAGATTAAGCATCACTACTATGCAGTCAGATAAGTGTAACATATGGAAACCCACTTATATTCTATATGTTACGGATTTCAAGACTTTCCTGAGTTCATTCCAAAAAGCAGACATGTTCTTTATTAAGAAATAAACATGAACACTGCTAAGAAAAGCTGAGAAATCAAATCTTTCAGGCAGAGTAAAGTTGAAATGAACTATTTCTAGAAAATAAAAAATAAGAAAATATATATAGGCTGAAAAAAATTCAGAAATATATGTCTGTGCATATTAAAGATGTAGATTACAGTTCATTTGTAATTCTTGGGTACAAGCAGCTTGAGCACCTAAGAGCTCTGAGCATTTCTCCCAAGGTGTAAGGCTTGTGCTGTGTCTAGTTACAGAGTATTAACGTTTCACCAACCCCTGACTTAATTTACGAAGGTATTAGTAAAACTCCTCAACCCTGTGCTAGATAACAAGCTGGAAAATGAATAAGTGAAATAAACCTTTAGAATTCAATAAGACCAACAGCTTAACAGCCATATTTCTAGTAGAAAAATAGTTTGATCAAAACGTGTCTGACTTCTAGAAACGGGGGATTTGTGGTCTGATTACAATGTAAACAGCAAAATCACAAAACTGAAAATAAAGTGCAGAGAATTACAAAAATCGCAAGGTATCCTGTCCCAGTGTAGCTCTATCAGATCATTTTTTTTACATAGAAATAAAAACAGAAAGCCTTTATTGTCATCATACTGGAGCATGGATGCTACTTGTACAATGAAATTGCAGTGGCTTAATTGACATTAAGAAACATATGGAGGTCATATTATACTTGTTTAAATAAGTTGCTGCTTTTGCATGGTTTATTTAGGGTGCAATAAGTCCCATGTCCACTAGACTGCAGACAAGTCAAACTGAAAAAACATTTGAACCGGTTTTGCAATTATCTGCCATTGTTTTGAACCCTACTATGTTTTTTGGACATGTGACCACTAGAGGGAGTATTGGTTCAGTATGGATTCTACTTCATTGAGCACTGGGTACGAGATAAGAAATACAAATCATGCAGTAGGGATAGACTTGGTTCCACCTACTCCTAAAGAAAGCTTTAATTCACTATAGTGCTCTACAAAGGCAAAACATAGTAACTGCATATATTATCAAAACTGAGTTTTGATCGACATAAGGTTCTTTTTGTCTTGTGACAAAATATCTTAGCTCAGCTAAGCTCAGTTTTGAATATATGCATCACAAATCATTTATTTACCTACTGTAGTCAGAACAGCTGCAGAAAATCAAAAATGTATGTTTGTGCACGTGAAACACTAGATTACAGCTAATTAGTAATTCCTTTGGATTCTTGGGCACCAGCAGTTTGAGTGTGCATGTGTTGTCCTGTTGGCTAAAAGGAAAGCATACATATCACGCCTCATCACAACATGCTTTGAATATTATCACAGTATGTTCACTCTGGATGAATACAACACTTTCAATTGTTTTGTTCCATTCTACCTGCGACATGGCTAGAAATACAGCACGGTGACCAATATTGTCATTGTCTGATTTTGTCAATACCTTAGAATCACTGTCTTAATATGTCCTTAATTGTTGAGTCTCAGCTGTAATTGAAGAAGCCAGTAGCCCTAAGGAATTAAGCACCCTACTGAAGTGTTTGGTTTAGCCTTAATCTGTTGAGCAAAAGGCTCCCATTTCTGTTGTTTTCTATCATTGTTTTTCTGTGAATAAAACAACATTAATATCATCTGCTTAAGACCTATGTCCCATCTCTCCCTCTTTATCAGCAAACCAACACTGCTTGGAGATTCCCCCACCCCCAGAGAAGTGTCACTCCACGCGTTTCTCATGTGTGGTTCCCCGATGGTGGAACAAGCTACCGAACTACATCCGTTCATCGTATTCCGTCTCCACCTTTAGTAAATGCTTGTATGTCGCATTTGTCCAAAGCTGCTAAAATAAATGTGAATAATAAAAACAGACAGCTTTAGTTGCCCCCTATCCATTCCAGTGGATTTCTTTCCTTTGCACGCTTCCTATTAAAGCTTTTTGTTGTATGTTTGAGCAAAGCGGTACTGATGTTTTTCCCTACAAACAGTAGATAAGAGTAAAAAGAGTATTGATAATTATGGTGGATGAAGGAGCCATTTAACTGAGCAAAATTATAGGCCCATGTAACCCTGACCTGAAAGCAGTTAGAAGATAGATGGATGGAACATCACAGGTTTTACAACATAAATGAGGTTTTGCACAGTGCTTGAGATGTCTATTGAAGCTAATGGTAACGCATCGTTTACGTGCTGTACCTCACAGAAAATGGACCTTTTGCACTGACAGAGAGGAACACAAATGTTCTTTTGGAACCTATTGTTCGGTGTTAATAAAATTAACAATGCTTTCTATCTGGACAGAACAACTTCTCGGAAACCTTTGCCCAAAGTAATCTTACATTTAGTACATTTTTCCCACCCTTTATGATTCCAATGAGGTTATAAATGAAAAAGTTTAACAAAAACAAAACCTAAGGCACACATTCTCTGAAATAAGTACAAAAGGGTGCAACCAAGTCAACAAGCAAATTTTGTTCAGTACATGCATCCATCCATTTTTCACCACTTATCCAGGGTCAGGTTGCGGGGGCAGAAGTCTAAGCAGGGATGCCCAGACCTCCCTCTCCCCAGCCATCTCCTCCAGCTCCACCGGGGGAATACCAAGGCGTTTCCAGGCCAGCAGAGAGAGATCATCTTTTCAGTACAATGGAATTTTAAAAATCACAGAACAGTGTCTAGGTCATGTTTTGTTAGTGAATATTTATACAAGAATTACACAACACATACACATAAAACAAACAGATGTTTTAACAGGTAGCAGTAAGGGTGAGAATTGGGTTATACACTTTAGCTGAATAGTTTGAATGGTTCACTGGTTAAACAAGCAAAATGCAATGAATTAAAGAAAAACACTCCTCAGACATAGATGGGTGTATTCAGCTACATATTTGATTGACATGAGCATGGATGGATATACTTACAGTATATCCATCCATCCATTCTCCTTTTGCCTATCTTGATTGCAGAGGGAACTCTTTACTTAGGGAGATGCAAATGTTAATTCACATGAAAATAATTAGTATGAAATTGATCACTTTTTAAATTAATCAGTATTAAATATTTTAAATTATTATTAAACCAAGTACTATCATTGTTACAATTTATCATCGTTACAACTTGATGCTTGGGTCTTGTGACTTACTTGTGACTTGTGTTTATGTCACTTTGCCCCATGCCTTACTGGTACCCTGTCCCGGGTTATTCCCCATTGTTTTTGGAAGAGTCTCAGATAGGGCAAGTGGAGGGTGGAAAATGAATGAAACTGTGTGTACATGTATGTGCTAATGGACTCTTTCCTCTTTGGAAATTTTTTGAAATATCATCTACATACATTTCAGGATTCCCTGCTTCCTCAAAATAATACCAAGCCGTGCTTCAGTGTATCTCTGTATTCTGCTCTGGCTAGCAGCTTCCTGACACTTGACCTCACCTCCCTTTTCCGCAAGCTCGTATGCCCAGAAATTCCCTCACAGGCAACACGCTTACAGGAACTCTACCTTCATTTTCCACTCTCCCCATGCATTGTTACTCACAGCAACACCGTCATATGTGTCACTGGTGAAAGACAATCGACTTGATAAGATATACTTGCCGCCTACGTTTTCTTCGCTTCCCTAATCCAGTCTACAACCACCATGTCCACCTTTTGCTGCACAAACCCTGAATTACAGCGTTCACCATGTTCTTCCGTTATTGAACTCATGGAATTCAGCACCTCAAACCTTGTGGGACCTTAGCGATCATTGCTGACATATGGCACATCGATGTCACGTGACGTGGGAAAAATGACAAAGCTGAATGATTAGCGACCTACATATTCTGCATCCTAACCATCCCCCACGGCACTTTATTAATTGATTTTCTTCTTTTTTTGGTTTGGGGGCGGGGGGGGTGAAATGTGAGTATCTTAAATGCTATTTTTACATTATTTCCTCAATGTAAAATCAATTACTCTTTGTACCAGGACATGCTAGGACACACTGCAAACTGTGTTCTTTATGGAAAGCAGGGGAACGTGAGGGGATGTCAACATGTTCCTACTGTTCATACAAGTGCAACAAGACCTTAGCTGATAAAACCTGAGTGAGTGGTTTTCAATCTGCATGCTCAAAGCATGTTTGTACATGCCGGGAGTGTCATTGACAGGTTGTGAAGCTGCATTAGTGAAACTCCCTGTCACAAGGGGGCGCCATATTTGAAATATGGTTTGTTTGTCTGGATGGGGTTAGTAATATTGATTCTGGGGAAGAGGCATGTCATATGTTTAAAGTCTGGAAAAGAAGCTATGGCATGACCATAGCATGTCAGTGGTATGTTGCCCTCCATCAAGTCACGGTTTAGAGCAGGTATAGTGGATTTTACCTGGGGCCTGTGATGTGGTTTTACTGGAGTGCTCGCATAATTCAAAACACTTATACCTCGCCTGCCATAGCAAACACAGTGCTCGCCTTTGTTCTGCCAAGAAGGTCACTGACAACGGATCCATGTGTTCCGCTCACCAATTACCTATTAATAGTTAATAATCCCAAGGTGCTCATGCCTTTTCTGGGCATCTGGTTTAGCAGCATGCTAGGTTGCCCTGAGCAACAGAACTGACTGACAATAAGGATCCAGTGCTTGCTGACACTAAAAGGACTGTTCTGCTTAGCAGTCTTATGAGTTTTAATTAGCGTTGCTAATTAGCAGTTAGCAGTCACCGCTAGCTGTGGTAATGGCTGGTTGGCATCTTTTGTGGAGGCGTATCTATGTGACTCAAGCGATGGGGCAAAAGCAAGGATCTCTTTGGCACTTTTCCATTGCCATCAAGAACCGGGTCATACCTGAATTATACGGCTAAAGAGCAGTTTTCCATAGTAAATAATGCGAGTCGTACCCAACCTATCCCCGTGCTGAAACGGCCCTGCTTAATAGAGTCTCACTAACCCGAGCTGCAGGTTTCATCACCAACATCTGATTGGTCAAAATGCATGGAGATTCCAGTGATACGCATTGATATGCATAGATTATTTGAAGGGAAAAAGGCATATTCTATATATTGTTCATTATTAGTAGTATCGCACATCGCGATGTATTCAAAGTTTCCAACTCTCACACATTTGCTGTAACGCTCATGCTGTGACACTGTTTACAAGGTAATAAACCTGTTACATACATGTAAATGAGCGTCTCCAACTGAAAATTTCACGCCAGCCGGGCTGACCGAAGTTGGCAACGTTGTGCATTCCCGATAACTCAGAACCTGAAAACTCCTAACCTCCTAATTAAAATGTACTATAGAACAGCTGAACGGAATGCTAATTCCAGTAGTGTTAGACGCTAACATGACATGACGATTCTCACAGACGTGCTAGCGCACAATTAGCACATAGTAAATCATGGTGTACACCGTGTGAACAGTAAATAAGCGTGTCTTTGGTTTTACGTCACTGTCTCTCTCCAAACCCAGCAACGCCTTTACCGAGCCGACCTTTCTGCAGTGGAAAATCAAGCCGAGCTGAACCCACTCCGTATCTAATCTGTCTTTGTGGCACAAGGCAGGTACAGCCTGGTCCCTGTATGCCAATGGAAAAGTGCCATTTGTTTGATCAGATTAGAAGTACTGGTATGTAACAGAAGTAGCAGAGGTTGGAGGGAGGGACAGTATGGTGGCTCAGTGGTTTGGAGCTTCTCACTGCACCCCCCCCATCTGCTAGGCGCACACGCCGGAACCTGCTACCACTGACCCTCTCCACGGCTGTGCCATCTATGGTCAACGGGGGGTGGTGTTCTGTGTGAGCCTTTCTGAGGTCTATGATCATTTCCTTGGTCCTGTCAACATTCAGGAGGAGGCTGTGGTGGCTGCACTACGCTGTTAGCTGTTCCACCTCCATCCTGCACCTTTGCTGATGAGGCCCTCCACTGCAGCTTCATCTACAAACTTGATGAAGTGCTTGTTGCTGAACCTGGCAGTACAGTCGTGGGTGATCTGGGTGAACAGGAAGGGGGCTCATGATGCAGCCCTGGGACTTGCCTGTACTCACCAAGATGTGTGGCTGCCAACTCTGACCGTCTGCTGCCTTTGTCTCAGGACGTTCAGGATCCAGTTACAGGTGCCGGTATCCATCTCCAGCTTCTCCACCAGTTGCTGTGGTATGATGGTGTTAAAGGCTGAGCTGAAGTCAATGAAGAGTGGTCCGGCGTAGACATCCTGGTTTTCCAGCTGGGACAGGGTGAGATGGAGGGTAGTGGATATAGCATCAACTGTGGACTGGTTGGTTCTGTATGCAAACTGTGGGGGGTCTAGGTTTGTGGGGAGGCAGGCTTTGATGTGTTGCATAACCAGGTACTCAAAACACTTTGTTACAACCAGAGTGAGAGCCATGGGACGGAGGTCCTTGATGTAGGTTAGGTACAGGTATGATGGTTGCGCACTTAAGGCAGGTGGGCACTACTGCCTGGCTGAGGGAGATGTTAAAGATATTAGTGAAGACCTCCTTCAGTTGTTCAGCACAGTCCTTGAGATCACAAACAGGTATGTAACCTGGGCCAGTAGATTTTCGGGGATTGACATTACAGAAGGCTCTCTTCACCCTGGCTGAGGTCAACTGTAGTACCTGTTTGCTGTGTGCTGGAGTCAATTTTACTGTGGTGTTATTAGAGGCCTCGAAATGCATGTAAAATTTATTGAGTTTGCCTGGTAGAGAGGGGTCATTGAGGCATGTTTGTGGGGCAGACTTGCAGTCTGTAACGGTCCGGAAACCTTGCCACAAGCAGCGTGTATCCATATTGTCTGTGAAGTGAGTGTTGAGGTTCTGCCCATATTTCCTCTTTGCCTCCCTGATTCCATGGGACAGTCAGATTGATAAATAATATAAATAGATAATAATAATAATAGATATTGGTGGCAATGGCAATAGCAAGTGGATGGCAGAGTTAAAGACTCTACAATTCAAAGAGAGATGGACAAACAAATTTTTCGCCTGTAGCAACATGAAAGATATCAAAGTGGCTAGTCATGGTGTACAAAAAAAACAGCTTCTATTGTTCTGCTTCGGAACCATCGAAACATACTTAGCTTCAGCTCACTCATGACAGATGCAGTGAGATATACTTGTAAGCGCATGTGCCTGTAAATCGATTTTGCACTTGATTACATTAAAAAAATGCGAGAGAGTGAGAAAGTGAGGTACAATGCAATCCTGCTGTGAGCTAGCTGTGTGAGACAAACTCTGCTGGGTCAGTGACAGCAACTTCCCCCAAAGCCAAGTCCCCTGAGTTGCACTCATGGGAATGTGGGAACCAGGTGACCCCAGGTATACGTTTTAGGCAGTGATCCAAAACCATCCTGAGGCTCTTCCAGTTCCTCCACTTCATGATTTCCCAGCAGCTCTGCTACAGCTTGAGGGCAGTTTTGCATGACAGATATTCCCATAAGTAGAGTAAAATCACTGTGCAACATTACAGCCACACCTATGTTTCTGATTGTTCTACACGCCTCTCATCAATTTACTCACATGACTGCAAACTCCATCACAAAGAAACAGTTAATATTTCCTGACAGTCAGAAAAATTGGGTATTAAGAGGAATTTCTTTATATTAAGCAGCTGACTGTTTGGTTATGTCTATAGTATTGTATTGTACAGTATTTTATAGTATTGATGTACCTTATTTCTGTTCTTTACTACTGTAAGTAATAAACTTAAATTTAACATTTAAAATGTGGATTAAATTACAGGATTGCTTGTGGAGTCTCTTGCATGATATTTTCGCTACATTGTTGAATGATTGATGAACATATTGTGACCTACAGCTTCGATTTTCTGCAGTACAGCTGTGGTCTCCAGTAATACCGAGGACTGAATCAGACTGTCCTACTATCCTAAATCGATTCTATCAAATTTACTAGATCATAGATTCATATGAAATGAATGCTGCATACATTTTGGAAAAAAGGGGTTTTTAATTTTGTATTTCTTACTCAACGGTTACTCAGCGCTTCTGCCACAGACACACCCTGCCTGGTTATCTAATGCTTTAATTTAAAGCCACTTACACCAACAGAAGGAGTCATAGTTTTGTTTGTGGGGTTTGAACCCTCAACCTTTGCACTATTAGAACAAATCTGTACTTGAGGAAAAAAACTTGTAGTATAAGTTCGGAAGTCTGCACTGACTTTTCACTGCTGTCCGTTATCAAAATGCAAGAGAAATTCATGTAGCAGAAAGCCAAGGTAACTCCTTGTGTAAAATAAAGTATGAACAGGTTACCATGGACCTCTTGCGTTTAAACGGGGGGGTGACGTTACTGAAGCATGGGAACACAAGAAGAGAGCCTTTTCTGGCTGAGATGTTTGTGGTGTTATTACATATTTGGATATGAGTCACAGTCTAAGGATGTAATTACATGTTTTTTTTAATTAAAAGCTTCTTTGCATTGTTAATAGCACATTAAATGGTAACATTAAGCAGCAAGAAAAGAAGTGTGATATGATCGGATGACAGACCATATTCTAAGCAACACAGGTGTGCGTTTCACAGGTGACATCAAAGGAAATTAGTTTTATAGTGTTAAGTATCACAATGTGGCTCATCGGTTATAAGAGGGAACAATAACAATTATGAATAACCGACAATACAAACCCAATGGACAGGCAGCGCTGAGGAATAGATGGAAAAAAGTCCAATATCTCCAATATGTTTAATATCTTAAAATTTTACAAGTAGAAACAATGAGCCCTTTTAAAAATTATTGTACAATAAGATTAGAAAATTTTTATCAGTGATTGATGGACTAGACTAGTGACTAAACACTAGACACGGGAGACATAAATGAGGGTTTTCCCTGTTTGGAAAAAAGCCCAAGTAACAAGGGGATGAGCTGTGATAAGCAGCCGCAAGCATATTCCCAGGCTACCATGCCAACAGAGCAGAGCGAGAACCTGCTTGCTGTCCAGATATGAGAGAGAGAGAGAGAGAGAGAGAGAGAGTGAGTTCTGAGGCTGAACTGGTGACCTCTGTTACCGCCGTTATTGGCTCACCATAGTGTTCTGGTTTTGGTGCCCGTATGGGCCAACTCCTGCATTCCGCACTAACATATACAACTTACAGATAACAGATATTGGTGACGATATAAAGAGGACTGATGTCACATCCTGCCCATCCAATCCCATTAATCGTTTCTCTTGCCTCTCGTTCTTGCCCTCATGTTAATCACTCAAGCTGCCTCTTGTTTGCACCCTCGTCAGTCTTGTACTTAAGTGCTTCCTAGTATTGTGTTCCCCAGTCCTGTCATTAACGTTGTACTTTGTAGTCGTTCATTCAGTGTTGTTCAAACAGTTCAATAAATCCCCTTTTGATTCCCCATCTTGCCTGCTCCCCGAGTCTTTTGTCCCAGAGGTCGTGCCAACTGACTTGCAATAGGTTATTGACACCAAATTTATCCTTACTAACAATCACTGATCTTACCTAATTCATCTATAAAAGAGGGGATGTCTGTTGTCCCTATTATCTACAGAATATTGCCTAAAATCCAAACTCAATAAAGCACGACAAAGCTAAATAATATCCCATGAGACTACAACACATCTTAAAGGTGTGCAGCCCCTGACCCCATAATACAGTATATTAAGTTGATTAAATAGAATGCAAAGTTTATTTTGAAGTGGCTTTGGAAGAAATCTATGATGTTTATCTTTGTTTCTATAGTAATAGTACACAGCTACCAAATATGGAAAGTAACAGCACCAGTTTCAATTAGAATACAAAAAGCGAGAAAAAAAAATAAAGCAGAAGGATAGGACACCTTATCAAAATACTCAGCTGTCACCCTCATGGTATAGTTTTCCCTTTTGTTAAAAAAAATATCTGATGTTTCAAGCATCTCTAATTTGATGGGCAAATGAAAATACTTTGGAGCAAGTCCTGCAGGCCTTCCAACCGTTTCCTGCCCCAACAAGCAGGGGAATGTGAGGCAAGGCCTGTTCCTAGCTGCTGCAGTGTGGGAACCCAGAAGTGGGACACAGATGCCCCAGAGATGTCCACATTCCCTTTGTCACAGTCTTATAGTCACTTGATTTTAATCCCTGTTTACCTCTCAGTAGGTTTTCCATTATGCTCAAACCAGGTAAATTCAAACATGTGACCTGATAGAACATAACAATGTAGAAGCACTTAATCTCTTCCTTTCTCAAAAATAAAAATCTTACTTAGCATACGGCAAAAATAGTCTTGCAACCCCTCCAATTATTTCGCCAACCCATAGTTTCAGAATCACTGTCTTAAAGGCAAACCAAAATCTTAATCATCCCAGGTACCAACAACAAATGCAGACTGGAACACTGAGAAAAGAACATGTTTTATAACATTGACAAATGTATGTATTTCCAACAAACTTCATGCTTGATGTAGGACTTGAGACTTGTGAGTCTAAACAAACACACAGACTGCAGCTGGATTTCTAGTTCAGGCACTGGAATCTCAAAATGAGAGAAGTCACACACGAACGAGGGAAGCTCAAAGAGGAGCTGCAGCACCCCGGAATCCATCAACGATTCCTCCCTCAAGTGGAAAGATCCAGTCAATGCCAAAGTCTTTCCAACCTCAAGTCCCCACATTTTCCTGTCAGACGTTGGTGCTGTGGATGGCAAACAGACGCAAGGCACAAGGTTGGTGGTTGTAGATGCCTCTTACAAAAAAAAATCATAGCTTTGGGAAATCTGTAACCATCAAGTTACGCCACATACAGGAAGAGATGATATTTGGGAAATTCCCATACTTCCTTCCGCTAGGACGAGATGTGTGGGGGTGGGGTTAGCCCTAGATGTTCTGGCACCCTAGATGAAATTCTACTGAGCCTCCTCCCCAAACACCCCAAAATAAACAAACTGACACATAGTGCTTAAAAACATTTCTCACTGTATGCTGCATACATTTTCTTAATATACATTGATTTATTGTTATGGTGACACGACATGATGCAGGCAGGAAAACATGCGATGATCCACTTACGGCTCCAGACAAAGGGGTTTATTAAACAGGCTGAACGCACAAAACAGGAGACCATAAGGCTTCATAACAAAAGAGGAGAAAACATCCGAACTATAAACCAAACTTCAAAGGAAGCTGAGCAGGGACATACAAGATACCGTCCACTCAGTAACATTCACAGAGCAACATACAACAACTGACTGGAGAACAGAGCAGGTGCAGGTATTTAAATACACACGAGGCTAACAAGACAATGCAGGACAGGTGAGAACAAAACCCAACTGACCAATCAAAGAAAGGACAGGCCAACGAGCAACAGCTGGGGCTGATTAACAAAACTAGAAAGGTTAAACATCAAAACTAGGAGACCTAAACAAGGCTGTAGTACTACAATATAAAGCTAGTTAATGCGGTATAAAGGGTACAAAACAAAAACCAGAATAGAACACAAGAGGGGCAAACCGATGACAGAAACAAATTACAGTCAAACCTCGGATTGCGAGTAACTTGGTTTGCGAGTGTTTTGCCAGACGAGCAAACATTTTAAAATAAATTTTAACTTGATAAATGAGCGAGGTCCTGCAATATGAGTATTACATATACGCTTTGTCTGCCGAGCGTCACGTGATCACAGCTGAGCCGATGGTTATCTCTCTCTCTCGCTTCGGGATTGTGGGTAATCGTCTCCCATACTCGGTCCCAGTCGGCGTGCCTCACTCGTATAGTCAAAATTTTGTAGAAAAGCACCACCCGAATAAGGCCGTAGCAGTGCGAGCGATGAATCTGTTTAACGACAATGCAATGTCCACATTTCAGCGAAATGGGAGGCAAAAGCAGCTGTCATTGGACAGGTTCCTTGTTAAAGTCGCACAAAAAGAAAAAGATTCCAGTGAGCCAACAGATAGCAGTAATTCCATTAGTTATAGTGAAAGTTGTCCTATAAAATAAACCCTCCTCTTCTCCTCTCTCTCACACCATCCACGATTCATTTAAAAGGTAAAGTGCAGGTTAATTTGTTTTATGTATTTTTACTTTATATTTTGCATTAATCATTTTTATATTAATATTTTTTGGTTGTGGAACGAATCATCTGAGTTTCCATTATTTCTAATGGGAAAATTCGCTTTGATATACGAGTGCATTGGATTACAAGCATGTTTCGGGAACGAAATGCTTGCAATCCGAGGTTTTACTGTAATACACACTGGGGAAACAGAAAAAGCA
This sequence comes from Cryptomyrus ogoouensis, assembly GCA_025773925.1. Classification (NCBI taxonomy): domain Eukaryota; kingdom Metazoa; phylum Chordata; class Actinopteri; order Osteoglossiformes; family Mormyridae; genus Cryptomyrus; species Cryptomyrus ogoouensis. The sequence continues at coordinate 15,027,350 of JAOYFF010000135.1, read as the reverse complement.
ATGAATACAAGAGACAAGGAATGACAAGACGGGATAGCCAGCAACACCTGCTGGCCAAATGGGGAAGAGACACGAAGTGCAGTGATGGACGGGCGCTGACCCTGACACTATTACATTAATACACTGCATACTGAAATGACCAACCTCACAATGCAGAGCAGCAGAAAACAATTTTTGTCCGTTGTTTTATATTAAAAACATTTCAGTAGCACAGGGTGTCTGGCTCCTAACTAGCGTCTGGTTCACAAGGAGAGCGGTGAAATATTTAAATATTTTAATTTAAAAGGATCCAACTAACTAATTGCAACAACATAATATCTCTGCATTGTTTTCTTTTTTCCTCTTCTTATTTTCAGTATTTTCTTCCTACCTATCTTGCCAATTCAGTAATTGAGGAATAAGGTATTACTTAGCTGTTCAATGGGGGCTGTGGTTGTCCCGTCAATAAATATTGCTATTTCAACAATGTAAATAACTGTAATACCACAGAATGCAACCACAGGTATTTATTCTGATGTTTCTCACTTGACTCTAAACAAATGGTGCCCTAGGCTATCGCCTATGTCGCCGATAGGGCGGGCCGTCCATGGGTGGGGGGATACACAGTTGGCTGAATACCTTTATATGGGAGTGAGCCTGGTCACGCTATTGCAGACACTTCAAAGCTATCCTGTGATGAAGGTGCACTGGGCTTTGTGTAGTTTATACTGGCACGAGGCCTGCGCTGCTGGCATTTCCGGAATCTAACGTGCAAACGTTTGGCACCGGGCTCCTGCTTAGACCCTACCTTTGACGTCTTGGAGGGGCCACGTTCTACATCTGACTGACTAACGGGGGCGGCATGGAGCGTGTGTCAGCCCAGCACAGAGATCTAGCTGCAAAAGTCCTCAGAAAGGATTTTGCGACTGTGAAATCGGGGACAGAGTTAGCATAGTGATGACTCGATGACTCCTCGACAAGCTCATTGTTATGTACTTCTTGCTGGGCCCTGCAGAGATCCTACAGTCAATTAGAGAAGGAAGGCATGATGCTAGATGACTGGTGTACATCAATGCAGAAAATGAATGAACGTAATCCATAAAGCTACATCATTTCTGTCTGGGGGGAAAGATCGAAAACACAGATGCATCCATTTACTGTAAAGGAGATAAATTGTTATTTTAAAGAAAGCCAAAGAAATTCCATATTAAGCACAAATCAGTATCTTTTTATAAATTTACATAAAGGTTATTTTAAAATATAAAGCTTAAAAGCCCACAGTAACCATTTATTGCAAAACAAGTTTCCCAAACCCATAACAATGCCCAGAATGCATATGAAACCCAAGTCTTCCATTCCACGCCTCATGTAACCTGTTCGGCAGCAGTTTCAGACACTCTGTTATCTGTTACAGACTCCTGTCATCTCCCAGTCAGTGCAGCCAACAGGAAGAGCAGCCAAAAAAGCTGTAGTGAGAGTAATACTTTTGCTGAAAACAAATGATGCATGTCCAGATAAGACTGGCTGTCAGGGGCTATCAGCTTCCATGGTATTTATGTCGGTAGCTGGCAGAATGGACAGGACTTGGCCATCCTACCTGAATGTGTTTTGGAGGGAAAAGGCCACACCCCTCTCAATCTCACTCACACAGAGAACGTCTGCTTCTGCAGCTCAGTTTCATTTTCTGTCTGACACCATGCAGAGGTTTGCCCTGTGGCTGCTCTCCCTGTCCACGGCCTTTGCCCTGCTCCTGGTCTTGTGCTGTGGTGAGTACCCCTGACGTCGTTCTCCCCCCTGTGCTCCCGTGAGTGTGGGTCTGCACACAACCCAGGGCACAGGGGATACCATAGCTAGGATGTGGTGCTTAGAAGGTGACTAGGAGACTCAGTCAAGAAATACAGCAAGGGCTGTATGACGGGCTCCCTACGGTCTGCAAACACAGAGATAAGGCTATTCTGCAATGCAAGAAGCCCCACAGATTTCTGGGAACTGTACAGCACTGTTATTACACTTTGTTTTTTTTTTAATTAGTTTTTATTTTTATATTATTTTTAATGTTCACTTGTTTCCCAACTTTTGCTGTGGTTTTTTCATTTTTATTGGGTTGTATTTATATTTTAATTAGTTTGTATTTAAGAAACAATTTAGAAACAAGTTTTATTTTACTTTCACTCTAAGATTTAATAATTTTATTCTTAGATATAAATTTGTATAATTATTTATGTGTCTGGTCCTACATGAATACACAGTGCACTATGTATTATGTACAGTACTAATGTCCTCAAAATGGGCAAAAATGTATTGGTATTGGAAATCGTTTTATTTTAGTTGGTTTGGGAAGTAATATTTATAGTTTCGTTTTTTTATTATTATTATTTTCATATCTTACTTCCGCTTACGGAAATGTTTTCTTATAGTTTTAGATTTCGTTGAGGATAATAACCCCATCCTCACGCAAGAAATCTTACGACAACTCTATATTATTCCATTATAAGTCTAAAATTAGCTACATTAAAAGCGTTGGGGTAGTTTGCAAACCCTACAGACTATTTACAAGGTAATAAATTTGTTACATACATGTAACTGAACGTGCAGACTTGTCTCGTATTGAAAATCTCATGCCAGCCAGCTGACCAAAGTTGGCAACCAGGCAGCCTGCAAAGCGGGGTCTGTCAGATGACAATTTTTTTTTAGCCCATTAAAAAGCACTGATGTCTTGTCAGAATACAAAAATCGGTAACACTTGTAGGGGCACAAATTATGTAGTAGCACACTTTATTTAGCATATTAATTAACCAGAACATGTATTACAGTTGAGCTTGCCACATAACATTTGTCAGATGTTTGCGGTCTGCGATCAGAAAGAGGAACATGCGGTCAGGAACACGATACTGTGCTCGGAAGTGGGAATACGCAGATACTTTTCTTTAAAATTATCTAACTAAATAACACGTGTTTATAAAATAATCCCAAATTGCCTTAACGGACCTTGAAAGTGAACTGAAACATCTAATGGGGATTTTGGAAACCATGCAAAGAACTTGCGACGCTTTTAGTCTCTGCTACCTAGTCGCGCGCTTGAAAGGAAGAGCGTGCACAGCTTTGCGAGACGTACCGCATCACGCAAAGCTGGGGCAATAGGGGATGCATTTTTTAATGATTGTTCATCGCTACATTCTTAATGACGCTACTAAATTTCGTTTACTCCACGTTTTGCGGTTTAGCGCTTGGCATTTATATTTACTACTGAATGGTTCTCTAATCACACAAGGCCAAATCAGACTGCTCTTCTTCTTAGTGCAGACCGCACGTACACGTCTCTAACTCAATAACTGCATGTACTTTGGTGTGACGTAATCTCATATGCAACATCTTAAGGTGCCAGTACCAAATTCAATTACAAACTTCCACACAATAAATGTGAGATATTTCCCTATTTGTATATAAACAGACACAATGGCAAAATGAGAATAGTTAATGCACTGTTAGCTTTTGACAGACATAATGTATCCCATGTAAACCCCCATGAAAGGTTATATGTGATAGAAATGTTAATCATAGCAAATGAGAATCCAGGAACAAAATACTAATCACACTTGATATTTTGGAGAAAATGCATCGCCTATAATAAAACAAGAATGTCATGCGCCATCTCACATCCTCTTGAACTGCAATGAAAACTTGAATGAATTCAGAGAAGATGCCGCCAGTGAGGAGCTATGAATACACAATAAGCTGTTTTCCTCGATTGTCTCTTATAGGCTGACTCAGGGAGTTAAAGCGATAATTTCTCTGGGGGGAGGATGGGCAGGTGTAGGATGAAGCCTGAGCTGAATCATGGCATATAGGGACAGGAAAGTTCTCTGATTTACAGGAATCTTAGTACACAGGTGGACTGATTCAGCTCACAGAGGAGCACAGTAGCAGGGGTGAGGCTGTCTGTCATGTGATTGAAACTGCCTAAGTACAAGCCTGAAGCATTCTGCGGATTATCTATTTTCTGTAGCATATTCCACATCCCTTGAAACATCATAATTTAGTCTAGACTTTGTTCTCCTTTCCTGGTGATTGAGGCTCAGTCACATGACTTGTACATTATTTGTGAAATATGAGACAGAGCAGGGGGGCATGGTGGCGCAGTGGTTAGTACAGCACTGCTGCCTCACACCTCTGGTACCAGGGTTTGAGTCTCCACCATGGCTCCATGTGTATGGAGTTTGCATGTTCTCCACGTGTTGTCATGGGGTATCTTCTGGGGACTCCAGTTTCCCCCCACAGTCCAAAAACATGCTGAGGCTAATTGGAGTTGCTAAATTTCCCATAGGTGTGACTGGTTGTGAGTGTGCCCTGTGATGGGTTGGCACCCCATCCTGGGTTGTTCCCTGCCTTGTGCCCTGTGATGGGTTGGCACCCCATCC
>JAOYFF010000135.1:15009210-15022853 GCA_025773925.1 Cryptomyrus ogoouensis | reverse complement strand
GGGTTGTTCCCTGCCTTGTGCCCTGTGATGGGTTGGCACCCCATCCTGGGGTTGTTCCCTGCCTTGCACTAATAGGCTCCAGACCCCCCACAACCCTGAATAAAACAGGGTACAGCCTAGAGTCTTTACTGCTTTTACTCTTTTACAGAGCTCTACTATGGTGTATACTCTGCTATGGTGTATACTCTTCTGTGACGGATGCTCTGCTATGGTGTATACTCTGCTATGATCAATACTCTGCTATGGTGTATACTCTGCTATGACGGATGCTCTGCTATGATGGATACTCTGCTATGATGGATGCTCTGCTATGATGGATACTCTGCTATGATGGATACTCTGCTATGTGTATACTCTGCTATGATGGATACTCTGCTATGTGTATACTCTGCTGTGATGGATACTCTGCTATGTGTATACTCTGCTATGATGGATGCTCTGCTATGTGTATACTCTGCTGTGATGGATACTCTGCTATGATGGATACTTTGCTATGTGTATACTCTGCTGTGATGGATACTCTGTTATGTGTATACTCTGTTATGATGGATACTCCTAGAAGCAAAAATCCTATGGCATTTGTTTGAAATTGTTCTTTAATATGTTGCAAGATAGATGGTCCACCCCCTGGGCCAGAAAGTGATTGATGGGGCTAGAGATGGTCTCTCCACATTGACCTGGTGGATATTGCTTCTCTCCAAAGATAAATCATTTATCTTATTGACCACATGAGGGATCTAAAATATCTGGGTATGTCTCTGAAGGGAAGTAAAGCTTAAACTACAGGGCCAGACAGGAACTAGTCTATGTCCTGTAAAGTGTTGTATCATGTAAATATATGGTAAATCACATACTGATACGTTTGTTTGTGGTGCTTAGTGCACAGAAAACACTAGATAATAGTATGAGTGATATTAGATAGATAATATCAGAGATGAGCACTTCCTGTTGCACAACTTTTGCAATGGAAAAGACCTGAAAGGCCCTAGGATCAACTGGCAAGTTTGTCAGAATGAATTTTCAACAAACTTAGGCTTATGGAAGAACCCTCTCTACTTCTCTTTGTGCTATAGTATATGTATCTCAAAATGTAGATGTAAGGAACAAAGCATGTATTTTTATGGACAGTGTAAATACAGACAATGGACGTTATAGTGTACTCTCTCTGCATTAACAGGCGAGGAGTATGACTACAATACCGCTCCAACACCAGATTATTATGACAACGGCACCATTGATTATGGTATTTCTTCACTCCTTTTTTATCAGTAAAATTACTCTTGCATTTTTATCCACTTCAAAGATAAATGCCACAAAACATGCATGTTTTTTTTTTTGCAGATCTATACGACTTTGTGTACCAAGGCAGTGAAGAAACAAGAGAAGTTAGTGCATCGAATGAGGTATTTTATGTTCTTGCACTTTGCCTATGGTAACTTTTTGTATTTTTATTTATTTTTTTCTTATACAATAACATATACTTCAAGGATGAAATAACTCAGGGTTCTGGGGAAAAAAAGAGAGCAGATGACAAGTTCAGGACAAGTTCGAATGGTCTGGTAGATGATGTGTCTCATCTCTTTTGACATGCTTCCAACTCTTTGGGAAATCAACAGGAAATGCTCTGGATAGTTTCGAAAAACTCTGGCATGAAATAAGCAGTTTATTAATAAAACAATGCTTAGCAGCAAACATTCCAGTATAATTTGTGTGTCTGGGTCAAATGTAGCATGTGTTTTCATGGAATACTCTGCATTACATGTTTCCTTTGTTCCCGATCTAGAGTGCGCTGCCCCTGATGGGCCTAATGTGTTGTTGCTCTTAGGTCCCACACCTGCTCCCGCTCATCCTGGGCTTGGCAGCACTCCAGCTCTGCCAAATGCTGTGAATGGGAGCAAACAGTGCAGACACTGCAGGGTGGGTCTCAGCAGGTCTGTCTCAGTGTCTGATCTACTAGGACTAACCTACAATAACTGAAATACCTCGTGCAGCTTCTATGGTGCTGCTGAAAGTCTGAAAAGTTAGAAGGACCCACAAGTATTATTAAACACTGTATGTGCTGCTATTTATATGTGTTTAGGACCACAAGATGTCTCCATGGTACTTAACTATCAACCTTTTTGTCACAAGTGCACACCAAGAAAAACTATGCTACCTAAAGCCATATTAAGGGATTCAGATTTCATCTCAGGATTATGATGCAACTACCTGACAAATCAAGCAATGTAATGACAAGTAATTATAAATATGCAGCTAATATGCAGATAATCTCTACCAAAGTCTTGTTCCATGTGTTTCAGATTACAGTGACCCAGAGCAGAACAGGACGCTTGGATGACCACAAGGACTATTCAGACGAATCGATTATTAAAGGACTCTAGTATCTAACCACATACTTCACATTGCAGCAATTGATTTATGATTGATGCAGCTCAGGTAGAAGCAATGTGAAGGTGATGGGTTTAGATCCCAGGAAACACACATAAATTGTAACCCTGTAATGCAATTGTAACCTGGTAATGCAAGTCACTTTGGAATAAAGCATCAGGTTAATGAAGTAAATGTAAAATTATTCAGAATTCATTCTGTCGAAATATACACAAACCAGCAGGGAACACTAGATCTCAGCCATATGCACATTGATTTACCAGACAGCGCTGAGCTGTTTGTCACTGCTAAAAGGAACATGTTGGGGGAAGGAACAACGTGTGATGTTGCTAGATTTTAAGTGCACCTTTGTTTCCAGTTAAAATGAGGTGCGAGAACACATTGTGTCTGTCAGCACTTCTGATTAACCACCGGCTCTGTAATACAGTCACACTGAATCATAGTTACAGCTAAAACACAAGCTTGCTTTGCACTGCTACTGTAATGTAGTGATTTTGTTAGGGAGGATTTAGTTTTGAGAAGCACTGCACCAATGCGCCGCTTGCTATTTCACCTTGTAATGCTCTTACAGTTAATTTTTTTCAGTCGTGGTCTATTGGCATTCCTAAACTGCTGGGTCTACAGTAGGTGTCTTTGATTGATCAGTTCTCTGATTAATCAATTATGCATCAATATCTTTGCTGTAAAAGGAATGAATCTTATACTTTAACTAACATTAAACTGGACATTGTCCATAAAGTTAAACTTAAGTGCTTGAAAAAGAAAACCTATAACAGCCAAAGAATCTGAAAACTGTGCCAGTATGCCAATTAAAAATGTTAACTTGCACTTTTAATCATTTGTAAAAAAAAAAAAAAAAAAAAAAAATCCACTTCACTCATTTTATTTTCCACTATTGGTGTTTTCTTTTCTGTATCCCATAAAACCTGAATTTTTGTGAGAAAACACATGTCTACTGTCTACATCATTTACTAAATATTTTTGATTATTTGGATATAATTACATTTTATTCTCGAGAAAGAGAATGAATAAGACTGCAGCACAGCATAGCACAGGTAGGAAAGAAGGGCAACGAGCCACTGGCAGCTCTGAGACACAACTGGGTTTATTAAAGAGACAAACACAAACTGGGAAACTCACAAAATGACAGGCTCACGAGGGGCCTGAACTAAACATTACGAAGGGAACCAGGCAACACCAGGAACAGAACTTCAGAAACAAGCCAAGTAACAACACACAGCAACATTAGCACACAATCACCAACTAGTGAACAGTGCAGACACAGGTACTTAAATAGACACAGGGAATCAGGGCACACAAGGGACAGGCGTGACTCAATAATCAATTAACCAATCAGGGGAGACCCAGGAACGAGAAACAGGTGGAGCTACTTAACCAGGATGAACAATGAATTAAGAGGCTTAGACATACTCTGGCACAGGGAATACAAAGCAAAGCTAATTACAAAATCAAAAGGTACAAAACAAAACCAGAAGAGAAGGTGGGTGATTCAAGCGCAGGAATTAAGACACAAACTAAACAATGAGGAACAGAAAATTAACAAATGACTGATGAGGCAGGTCACTAGCCAGTTTCAAAGCCATGATGTTGGAGAATCAGTGTCAGAGCCACACACTTAATCCAGTGGGGAGGAGACATGACGGGTGTTGACCCTGACAAAGACATAGTTATTGCCTAAGTTGGACAGTTGAAAAGTCAAACATTTAATTTGACTTCCCTTTATCTTTATCATTGATGCGATCATCTCAAGATCTGAGAGCATTATGGTCTTTTGTCTTGTTTTGTTAATGTTTTGGTTTTTTTTTCCACAAGACTCAGTGCCAAAGGTGTTACTAAGATTAGATTCAACTGCAGAAGAATTGTAACACACAAAAAGTCAGGAAATCTACTGAGAGAAGCTTGGAAGTTCTACGCATCTGATCCCTTTTGTTTTGTCTTTGATGTTGCAATATGACTTCCTGAAATGTGTTCAAAGATAAGGGAGACAAAGAAGGGGGAGGTGACATTCCGAGGGACACAAAGTGTGTGTGTCAGGCGTAATTAAAAGGCAGTGAAAGCATTTTTCTTTCAGTTTACTGGACAGTGGTCTGGTGGAGACCACAAAGCATCCAAAAGCAGCAGTGGCTTTGCGATATCTAACAGCTGTATAACATTTCCTGGAAAGAATGCATTGCTGTACAAGAAAATATATCATTTTAAAAATGATTTGATTACAAACAACAAAAATGATGAACTGTCCAACTTTCTCCCAGCTGCATGCATGCTGTCCTTGTCTGAAATCTTGATTGCTCCCCAACTGGCACGTGTTAGAGAACATGCTGACTTAGCAGAACCCTATAGGATGTCTTGACAGGAAGCTGTGCTACCACACTGCTGATCTCACTATTTTACTGTTTCTTTCCCAGGAAAAGAGTCGATTTAATTTAAAGATTTCGGGTCATTTGCATGGTACGGAAGGTACCCTGGCAGAGTCCCAGCACTTTAAATAACTGAGAGGCTTTTAAGTGTCAGGAAATTCAGTCAAACAATTCAGGTCCAAAAACACGATCCAAAATGTCAGGCAGGCGATGGTCAATAAATCAGGCAAATGTCCGGTGAGAGCCAAACAGAGATCAGGCGACAAGACATTCTTCTCAGATTCTAGGAACAGAATGGAATCAGAAAACCAGAAAGCAGGTAATGTCATGATCGGTCTCCACCTCTCCTGTCCTGCTCATGTTTGGCCAGCAGGGGTCTCTCCTGGCCCAGAGGAGCCCACGTCTCTAGTGCTCAGCCCAAAGGAGCCTACTCTGATCTGGTCGTCTGGTTTCTTAGCCGCTGCCTCACCAGTGCCTGTAGCACCAGAACCCATCTGCCCAGATCCTGTGTCTCCAGACAGGGAAGTTCCCATCTGACTTTCCAGTCTCTGGTCCTGGAAAGGCTGCTTCTGCGGCATCCAATCTTGGCCCAGGTGAGACCGCCTGGTGTCCCATCGGCGCCCTCTGCTTCTCCCCCTGGTGGGATTCTTTAGGCACCTCACTTGGGTGGCTGCCACTGATCCCTGCTTCTTTCCTGCATCGCCATTTGCTGGGTCGCCACAAGAGGCTGCGACTCCTAACATTCCGGTCATTCCGGTCAAACATTCCACATAGAGCGCGGGCTTCCCCACAGGGCTTCCCCAACAGGGCGGCTCTCACTGGCAAGTATCCCTCAAGGGGTGTGATGTCGAGGAGGAGGACCCCTGACTGATGTAGACGGGCTTCCCCCAGACTGGTCCATGGCAATAAGAAGACAGGTTCTCCCTGTGGTCAGCTGAGGGACCTCGGGAGGCTGGCAGAATCAGACACCCAAACTTGGGGAATTCTGGCATGGGTTCAAAGGGATCATCTATAATAAAGCTAGTATCTTTCTTTGATGAGTGTAGGATAAGCGTAGAAAGGACAGAGTCATGGCTATGCAGACAGTTGGCCCAAAGAGATTGAACTTACAAGAAACAGAATGGATTTAGGGGAACTTTGCTAGAAGATATATATAGTATATAGGTTGTACATGTACCCTTATTACAAAGTGAATAGCCTATATTGTTTCTTAGGTCTTGAGTAAAGACACACGCCTGTAAAACATGTTGTCGCGTCCTTAATTCCCTCATGCTCCGATTAGATGAGGATCCAGAATCACTCAAAAAGTAGTAGAGGCAGCAGTAAATGAATCTATTAGAAAATGAAAGTGCACCCCAAATTGTACAAAAATGTTCCTCAGAGTGCATTTCTCGTAAATTGTACCTTAAAGGGTTAGATTACCTACAGCTAAGGGTACAATTGGCAGAACCTTGAGAAAAAAGTACCAATTTGTACCTTTGGGGGTTCAGTTTCTTGTCACTGGGGCTGTACCCTTTTGTTCCGACAGTGTATATTCCCACTGACAAGCAACTGTACCCTTAAAAGTACAAATTGGTGCTTTTTTTCTGACAGTGTAGAGCCTATTCCAGGAATCACTGGGGTATACCAAGGATGGGAAGTTAGTCCATTACAGAGCACACACTCACACACAAAACAAAAGTGAGAGTCATTGATTCAAATGGACTTTGATGGTGGTGGGGGACTCAGAGTACCTGGGGGTGGGTGTGACTCCCAGTCCTGGAGGGATGAGGCTGCAGTGCTGACCACTATGCCACAGTGCTGGCCCAAATATGGGCCAGAATAACTTGAAGTCTCGTGTCATCTAGAGTAGTGTTTCCCAATCCGGTCCTCGGGGACCCACAGTCTTTCCATGTTTTTGCTCCCTCCCAGCTCCCTTCCAGCAGTCCATGTTTTTGCTCCCTCCCACTGGGATCTGGAAGGGAGCGAAAATGTGGACTGTGGGTCCCAAGGGACTGGATTGGGAAACACTGATCTAGAGTCAGCATCTGACCTACCCCTATACGACACACAATATCAACGAAAAATGACTTCTGGGTCTATTTCTAAAGTTATGTAACCTGGCAACTTCCGGTGATCTAGTTTGGAGATTTCAGCACCTTGGACAAGGAAAGCACTGCTGGCGCTGTTATTTCTAGCTCATTGCCACTAATAATAGTCCGGTTAAATTCCCACAACCTGAAAAGAAAATGTTCATTTCCAGCTCATGTGTAACGTGTTTCCACTTTAGATGATTCTGTTAATTCCGCTAAAATTAACAATTAATACTAGACATATGTACTACGGCACAAAAAAAATCACGGAATTAATTATGGCTTAAAATAGAGTTTCAGGCACAATCACAATCCGTCTAGTTTATTATTTCAATCCAACTGAAACAAAATGATTTAAACTACTTACAGTAAACCTGGGCAACCTCATGGGCCATATCCAGCCCACGTAGATCTTTTTACTGGCTGACACAAGCATTAAAATGGTTGTTCGGTGCATTAACATCAGAGTTTACCCCAGTGAACGAGAGGGCTGTCTCCCTGCGCCTTTGGGTCGGGGAGAGGTCTCTGACTGTCATCTGCGCCTATGTGCTGAATGACAGTTTGGAGTACCCAGCCTTCTTGAACTTGGGTTGGACGATGGATTCCATAGTTTTGCTGGGGGACTTCAACGCTCACGTGGGTAACGACAGTGTGGCAGGGAGGGGGGTGATTGGGAGGAACCGACTCCCTGATCTGGTGCTGTGTTGTTGGACTTCTGTGCAATGTATGGTTTGTCCATAATGAACACCATGTTCGAGCATAAGGGTGTCTATAAGTGTCTTTACAGCTGACATGGTATGAACATATCCGGGGCTACAGGTCCATGATCGATTTTATAATCCTATCATCTGATCTGTGGCCTTTTGTCTTGGACACTTGGGTGATGAAAGGGGCAGAGCTGTCAACTGATCACCACCTGGTGGTGAGTTGGCTCAGGTGGCGGGGGAGGAAGCCGGTCAGACCTGGTAGGCCCAAGCGCATAGTGAGGGTCTGCTGGGAACATCTGGCAGAGGCTCCTGTTCACCAGATCTTCAACTCTCACCTCTGGCAGACCCGGAGACGATGTCGTCCTGTTGGCTTCATCTACTGGGGATCTCCAGTGTGCTCTGGGGCGGTTCGCAGCCAAGTGCGAAGCGGCAGGGATAAGGATTAGCACCTCCAAGTCCGAGATCATGGTTCTCAGCCGGAAACGGGTGGATTGCCCTCTTCAGGTCAGGGAAGAGGTATTGCCTCAAGCGGAAGAGTGCAAGTATCTCGGGGTCTTGTTTACGAGTGATGGTAGAAGAGATGGACAGACGGATCGGAGTGGTGTCTGCAGTTTTGCAGGCACTTAACCGGTTCATCATGGCCAAAAAAGAACTGAGCCTGAAAGCAAAGCTCTCAATCTATTGGTCCATCTCCGTTCCTACCCTCACCTATGCTCATGAGCTGTGGGTAGTGACCGAAAGAATGAAATTGTGGATACAAGTGGCCGAAATGAGGTTTCTCCGCAGGGTATCTGGGCTCTCCCTTAGGGATCGGGTGAGAAGTTTGGATATCCGGGAGAGTCTCAGAGTAAAACCGCTGCTTCTCCACGTGGAAAGGAGCCAGTTCAGGTGGTTTGGACACCTGGCGCAGATGCCTCCTGGGTGGCTACCCGGAGAGGTTTTCCGTGCATGTCCTACAGGGAGGAGGCCCCGGGGCAGACCCAGGACTCGCTGGAGGGATTATATCTCTCGGCTAGCCTGGGAACACCTCGGCATCCCCCCTGAAGAGCTGGTAGAGGTAGCTGGGGAGAGGGAGGTCTGGGTATCTCTCCTGAAGCTGCTACCCCTGCGACCCGGACCCCGGACAAGTGGGTGGTGATGGATGGATGGATGGATATACAACAATAGCTAACAAGTCTATTATTGTAGCTTTCATACATATAAATAATGGACCCAGCTGACATGGTGAAGCTCAAATTTGGCCGTCCACAGAAAATAATTGCCCCGGCCTGTCTTACAGAGTGAACAGCCATTTCATTGAATCAAACCTTTGCACAAAAACTGCATAAATGCATTTATTTAACTACTTAAAATCCATCCATCCATTATCCATACCGCTTTATCCATCTGGGTCACGGGGAAGCTGGAGCCAATCCCAGCATCTTCGGGCGAGAGGCGGGGTACGCCCTGGGCAGGTTGCCAGTACTACTTAAAATAAATATTTACATTATTTTAATATTATGAATATAATTCAGACATAAACATGCAAATGGAGATACATGTAAAAAGGGAACAGCCTGCTTTTGGTTGGAAATAATATTGTTTAATATACTTTAAGTCACATTTGTGTGCTGCCATCTAGTGGAATTTTGTTGTACCTGCGTAATAGCCCAGTAACTGGGGATCTCGTTAGCGGTTATGCCAGGCGCTTACAGGGGGTAATGGAAGAAATGCAAGTTGGATATCCCACAAATTTCAGAAATGGAATAGTGTTCTTGAAAGTAAGTCAATTTTGATATCAAGAAAATCAACGAACTATGCAATTTCGTGCAAGATATCTTCGAACAATTGTGAATATTACTCGTAATGGCTTTATATACACAGTATAAACCTGTTGAGGTTTTCGGGTTTCCAGTATGAACGTCTAACTGGGACAATAACTGCTCGCTGGAATCTTGCCTTTCGTATTAACATTATGATTTAACGAGATATGATGGTTTAATTTAAAAAGAGAGCAATTATAGTGAGCTATTGTATGTTCAAATGGTTAATGGATAATGAAGACGTCGCCCGGGCGATGATTATGCACAAACAGAACAGAAGGATCAGTAAACCTGAATTTCTGTAATGAGGTAGTCCTTCCTTGTAACGAAGTGTGGCCTATGTCCACTGTTGGATGTACACGGTCAATGAGAAATCCGCGCTCTCTGACGTTATTCGACTATTAAACTTCTATAAATGGAAAGAATCACAGTGGAAAGTCAGCACGGCTGCACATGTAGGTAGTGCCTTTTAGTAATCTTTTTACGTAACTTCAGTAACTGCTTAAGAGCTGTTTTTGTAGTAGGTTAATTGTTTCAAGCCAGGGCTCGATTATAGGCGTAGTGCTATATATATGATGTAAGCACCGAATCACAATAAATAACACATCCTTGTAACGAATTAATTTAACAAAAACCAAATGTAAAATTGTTTGTATAATGTTTATTTTTCTCAGTTAATTCGGACAAAACATAGGATGGATTTTAAATTTACCAACTGTTCTGTGCTTTGGGATGTCAACACCGCCACTGAAGCAATGGATGCTGATGAACTCCAGTGCATTGCCCCGTCTTCCTGCTAAAATCCCCCTAAGTACCTTGGACAGATTTTTAAGCTTCGTCTTGAAGACCGTGCGGCTGATTCTTCCCTGTAGTGCCGACACAAAAATCAATTTCTTGGTGATATAGAAGACAAACAATGGCAAAATCATCAGTGACTATTTTTTTGTTTGCTTTTTTTATATGTATTTTCTCCAATTTAATTTCTGTTGAAGGATGGTGGTCGCAGGATTTACCTATAAAAACGACAGACAGCAGCGAGAACAAGAAAATACTGGTGAGTGACCGGGTTTGTCTTTGGGCAATTCCATCATAAATATTAGACCTGCAACGCAATTTTATTTCGTCGTCCTTTTTCAAATAGTTTGTTCAAGTTCTACTTATTTTATTGCACTTCTTTTAACATTATAACTGTTAAAATTGCATTGCTTGAAACGGAGTTTAATGAAACTAGGTTGCAATACAAAACAAATCAGGAAATCTACATTTTGGGGGGAAAATTGTCATATTTATCGGCCTATAATAAATTTCCAAAAAAAAAAAAAAAAAACTGAACGTCGCAAAACAGTTTAAATCCCTTATTTTAATACTTCTCACCTCCAGGATTGGGGGCTCAAATCTGAAATCACATATCAAGTTTGTGGCGTGTGCATCCCTCACAACCTGGAACCATATGCTGCATAGGATAGACTCTGATCTATACATTTTTCTAATCGTCAAATGTTTTAATATAGCCGACGGTTTATTTGAAATATATTTACAGCTGCCCTGTAACATTTCGTTAACGTAATTAAAACATTCCGAGAAAACGGGACACTATTCTCGTATGCACGCCTGTCACTTCTTCACGTAATATTTATTTAAAAAGTTTCCATTGTCTCCTAGTTATTTTTCATTTTTGATTAATCGCATCACTGAACAACTTAGCTACGACGGCATGCTTCATGTTATTAAATGCTTCGAGTCAATGAAACGCTTGTAGCTGGTTAGTATAAGAAGTCAGTGCTTAAGTATTTCATCAGCTTCGTTTTCATCTGTTCTAGCTGGATGTTCTTCACAATGTTTTGGAGAAACTTCAGAACAAGAGGATGAGTAATTGGGATAGGAAGCCGAGTCGACTTCCTGTGGTACGCAAACATCTACAAAATATAATATTTTACATTGGTGTAACAAATTTAACAGTGCACAACTATTTAATGTAGTGCCCTCGTTGTTAGATTACTATTTTTTCGAGGACTGTTTGGGTATAGTACAAAGCATTTTTACTAAGAAAATTAAATTTGTCGTCCCCTCCCGTTCAACATTTCTTTCGAAAGCGATATTTGCATCTAATAACATCAAATCTATTGTAATGCTTTTAACCGTGGAATATCAATATATTCGTACGTGTAAGCAGATTACCGTCTTGTTAACTAACATATGACTGTTCTTCAGTGCTCTGTAGGTGACCTTTGTTCAGTGAAAAGGGGACCCCGATTTGGCCAACTATGCGACTGTCCACGAGGGTCAAAATGCAACTATTTCTTCCTCAAATGTTTATGATATCACGTATGCAAACTGTTCTGCTATTTTATATATGGTTAAAGACTAGCTCCAAAATTTTCTGTCTGTTAATTTTTTTCAAAATGTAAACAGAACGTATGTGTTTTAACGTCATTACACAAAAGCAACACCTACTGGCCTTCTCCAGAATTTTTTTTTAAATTGTGGTCAATATTTTGAACTTGTATGTTGCTGTAGACAAAAGCATCTGCTGTGTAAAATAAATGTAATGAAACATATACAAACATATTTCTATAACAACTATGCAAGTATGAAGATTAAGCAAAAATAAAGATGTTTTATTTTGTAATGTCTAAATGTATGGAAAAATGCAGACTTCAAAAAACTTCAAGCAAAGTCCAAACTATTAATTTAATTAATCATATTTAACTCATTTCCCTTGAGAGATATGTCTTTAAATTTATACAAAGTACATTAATTGCACGACTTTGTTATGCTGTTCCAACTTAAAAAAAAAAAAAAAAAATCAAAACTACCCCCCAGCCCTGTAATGACCAGCTGAGTTATAGTTTGATGTTGTTATTGTCATTACACTGATTGTCCAAAAGGGGTCACTGGCAAACAAGTGAAAATACTGTATGGTTCCTTCACCATGGAAGGAACCAGTCAGCTATTCCTTGTAAATATTTTAGACCATTAGTGCCCTAAAAACCAAAATACAATCTTTTTGCAGTTGGTCAATTACATTTCAGCAGCACCACAAACCATACAATAAAACATCCAAAAGTCAAATCAAATGCACTGCACAAAACTAGTTGAACATTATTTAAATAGATAACTTATAAGATCTCAATAGTTAAAAGAAAGACAATGGTGAATTTCAGATTATTCTGCCCCCCTCCAGAGATACTGAAGGGTGTAAACAAGAGGGTTATCTGTGCTGCATCTTTAACCAAGTCCCACCCAACCCTAAAAACTGCAGTCTTCCGGAACCCAGATGATAAATGTCATTTTAGCTTCATTATAGGGAAATAAAAACTTGGATAGGAGAACAAGAACCCTTTAATTCAATCAGAGCAAGATTCTGGAAAATGTACCAATTCTGAATGATCATGGAGAGTAGAAGCATCAAGAACACGGAAAACGTTCAAGCCATGATCAGAATGACTAAGTACTGACCATCAAGCTTGCTTGCAGCTCGATTTAGCTGCTAAACACATCACATACCATTCAGACTAGCAATCTGCATCACAGAAAGACTACCACACTACCCACCGTAGACCACAGAAATCCCATCTGTAACATAAACATGACGGAACAGATCACTTAGAACCGGAATTAAAAGGGAATCCAAAGCACTGGAATATATCCACATGGATTACTGACAGTGAAAAGCGTTCCAGGAAAAACAAGCATTTGTGGATTCCTTCCCCACTTCTGCATTCATTGTCCATTCATCCTACATAAAATTAGACTCTTGTAATCTATCCCATTATGTGTTTTTTTTGGCTTTCTTATATGCGCTGCACACAAAGTGTCAACACATTCTCTGGTCTTTAAATGGGAAGCCATGGTTCTATAAGACTACCTGCTTGTAAATGTTTTCTGGTGATTTTTTGCATAGCAACTATAAATTAGTCCATTCTTTTCTTCATCCATCCATTTTTACTACTGAACTAATGGGTTTAGAATAGTATTTCGTCATATTTCCCGGCAAAGATGGGACACAGAGAGATACCCAAGCAACCCCTCTGGGAAGGTAATTTCACACTGGGATAAAACGTTAGTGATGTCTTCATTAAATCTGCCGTGCAAACAGCACTGTAACACTCTCAGGAAAAAAAGGGCAAAAATGTGAACCTTTGCTTGTCACTGGGGCTGTACCCTTGAAATTTGACCTTTTAAGGTACAGAAATGGACTCTGAGGAACATTTCTGTACCATTGATGGTATATTAATGCTGTTTGTACTTGCACAGGTTAATATACCATCAATGGTACAGAAATGTTCCTCAGAG
>JAOYFF010000135.1:14958346-15009110 GCA_025773925.1 Cryptomyrus ogoouensis | reverse complement strand
TTGATGGTATATTAATGCTGTTTGTACTTGCACAGGTTAATATACCATCAATGGTACAGAAATGTTCCTCAGAGTCCATTTCTGTACCTTAAAAGGTGCAATTACCTGCAGCTAAGGGTACAACTGGCAGACCCAGTGACAAGCAAAAGTACAAGTTTTTACCCTTTTTCTGAGAGTGCAACAGGTGTCCAGTTAAATTAACTCTCTTTATTACGGAATCACCTTTCCAAGTGTATTAAAAACTAAATCATACATTTAACATGAAAAGAAGGAACATTTGATGACTCTTGAAAAAGGAGACAGGTGTTTGGGGGCAAGTTCCTGCCACCCCAGCTACACGGATTCCAACTGCCTGCGGACCTTCTCTGACGCTCGCCGGTCAAGTGCCCTCTGTCGCGAGATCACCAAGAGCGCAAAGACCACCGTCAGGCACAACATTGTGCCCTCAAATTTCCAGAAGAGACGTTCCTCCACTGCGACAGAGCGACAACTGGGCCAGCAAAGGAGGGAAGAAATGTAAATAAATCAACTACAATATATCAGCCAAAACGTAATGTAAACTGTACTGCAGTACAATGTTCAAAATCAGTTAGAGTGGTGACATATATAGTACAGGCTCGCCATCCACATCCTGAGGTTCTGTATGAGACATCTAAGCCATACTGGGTGGTAGCAATAATTTTATATATATTATATATATATTCAATTAATCTAAGCGTTAATGAGAAATATGCTTTCAAATACATTTCAATAATAAGTATGTAAAGAATTCCGCATCAATGAGACATAGATAATCACCTCTTGTACTCGTCCTTCTTGGACTTGGCACAGTTGATCTTCTCAACATATCCAGTTGGGTTGCAGACTGGCCATGATTTCTGGGGGGGGGGGGGAAACCATGAAGTAAAGGGCACGGCTTGTACTCCACCCCAGCCGAAGGCAGTCTGGATGATGCTTACCAGCTGGAAGGTGTTGCACTGGAAACACTCAGCTGACACCACGAATTCCTCCACCTGCCAGCACGGCGTGGCCATCGGATCCAGAGCTGCAACACAAGCCCAGCCATAAGCTTGCATTCATTAGCTGCTATTGAGTAGCAGACTGAATAATAATTTATGGGTGTTATAGAAGCTGTTCTGCAAAGAATACACCACCAAGCTCTGATGTATGCATCACTTCATAAATCAAAAAACATACTTCTTCAAATATTTATGTCACAGCCTAATAACCAAAAACATAAAGAGTAACCTTACTTGAAGTACTTTCTTTGCTCAAAGCAGATACACCAAGCACCCTGTTTATGCAGAAAGAAATCTTGGGTTATACCCCAAGCAAACGTTACAAAGCGACTAACCACGACCGACAACTCAATGGATCTTAGTTTCTGTCTTACCTAAAGGACAACAAACACCACAGCAGTATGCAACAGGCAGGTCTCCTTGTGCAAATCCTACAATCGCTTTCCATCTCATTTAAACAGTTGTGTGGATGTTGCCAGTACAGGATCACACCAAGTGTGCCATCATCGTATACATTTTTCTACTTTTGAAGCTGGAAAGACAGGAAAAGACAGCCTTAACAAGCTAGTAAATTATGCTTTAAAATCTAAACCCCCAATACATCGCTAACTATGAAGCAGATATAAAACATTACAAATTATACAAGAATCTAATATGTCTGCGCTGCTAAGAGAACTGAACATACATGTAAACTTACTAGCTACCTAGCAATAGCATAAACTCCTATTAGCTGCTACAGAAGGAATATACTTACCGAAAGATATTGTCTGTACTGTTAACTTTGACATTAGTGGTCCATGTCCACCAGTTTCGCACGTAAATGTACTCGACGGGCTACTAGCAGCACTCCAAGCTGAACATTACACCGACAAGATCCGGCGAAGTTTATCCCACTTGGGGAACTCTGTCTGCGCTGGGTTACTTTACGCAGGCGCTACGCCATCGCGTAAACATGCCGCAAATCGTAAGTTCCGCGCTGTTGATTCCACGTAGTTGGCGGAAGCGCGCCGGCGCCGCCTCCCCAGCTTGTTGCGTCATCACTCACTTCGCTGCATTATGGTGGCTCGTTCGTCGCGTACGTAGAGTGTTATTCCAAGGTTCGCCTTTTGTTCATTATTAGATGCTATTCGACTCCCATTTTAAAAGCGAAATTCGTATTTCCATGCCCAGTGGCATAACCGGCGAGCACAACCTTTTTTACTTTGCTACTGTACGCACAACATAAACCTTGGAATGAAAGGAAATACACAGTAAGACTGTGGTTCACCACTCTGCTCCAGGAATCACCAACACTATTAAACTTGTTACTGACACCGTGGCTAAATTTCTACGGAACACTTAAGTAACCTTAATCGGTGCTTTTAATGTTCTACGTTTTTTCTATATTTCATAGCAAATACCTTTGGCCTACTGTAGTGGAAATGGAACTGTTTTATGATACTTTTTCCCGTCTTCATCAACACATCAGCAAGGCAGTAACTCGACTATATAATTAGTGAGGAAGCTTATTCCAAATTGTCAGATTCATAAACGCAAGTGCTTTTCATTGAGCAAATCCAAATTTGAATGCCCAGTTACTCTTAAAAAGCAGGGAAAGCTAAAGGCAATTGACTTCCAGTCAGAAAAATGCCCATCCAAGAAACTCCAGTATGTACATTCATTCATTTTTCACTGCTTGCCTGGGTCGTGTGAGCCGTAGTCTGAGCAGAGATGCCCAGACCCTCCCTCTCCCAGGAATTTCCTCCTGCGGGATACTGAGCTGCTCCCTGGTCAGCCGAGAGATCCATTACATTAAATGACCAATAACAGTGCAAGACACTGCAACCAAATTGCAAACAAAGGGCCTGTATTTATACAATAGTTCCACTTCATAAATGCATAACCAAAAAAAAATCCTTCAATATATGCTTGCCTGTTTTATTCACATGTCTATAAGCACACGGAGAGTGGGATAATGTCTCCATGGAGTTGTTTTTTCGCAGATAAAATTCTTCAGAAAGGCGACAGTTGTTCCTTCATCCATTTAACGAAACAGAAAAGGAGCGATACAAATATGCTATGTGGCTCACCAAGCTTGCCAGCAGAAGGACCATCATAGCCTACAAAAGTAAACCTGTCAAATTGCCAGCAATCATCTGATGAAGAACCTCACAATTCTAAAAGCCCAGTAGAACTCCAGGACATAAGTAAGCTATTCGTACAAGATTGTTCACATCTCATCCGCATGGGCTGGTTTCGTGGGATCAGCATCGTTGCTCCCTTGTCCTTTGGCAGATGTCAAAGCCAGAGACAGTGTGTCTGTCTTTCCCTCATTCGGAAGCGAACTGTTTCTTGATTGGTTCTCTGCCTGGTCTGCGCCTTCTTGAGGGACCGCCTCCAGACTTTCGACTGGCTGATGTCGTAGACTAGAAGTCCGATCTAAGGTATCTGATAGACTCATGTCTGGTGAATAGGACAGGATTTCACCATGAATGTCAGCGTCGTCCACGTCCTCTGATATTTGCAAAGAGGAGGCGGGGTCAGTCAGGATATTTCTTGAAATAACTGTAATAGTGAAGAACACAACAGAAAAGTGGTCATGAATTTTCTCAAATTCAGCACTTGTGAACTGACAAATCTTAATTCCTCCTCACTACAAATACTGTTATGCTATTAATGATATATAAAGAGTATGATGTTAATTATGTAAAACACGACCTGGAAGTTTATTGAAACCACCACAGTAAAATGGATCATTTCTGGGGCCCACCCCCAAATTAAAAAAAAATAAAAATAATGATACACTGCTTTTTCAAACTTTTATTACAAGAAAATATTAGAAATACTTAAAATAATTGTAACTGACTGGTTTTGAAGAGAACCCTTCTTTACTGAAAATTTCAATTTGAGCCCTCTTCAATTGTTGGCTGTGCCTTTCTAGCCATTACAAGCATAAAAATAACAAATATTTATCAAAAATTCTGACTAGTTGTGACAACGGAAGATTGAAACGAGGAACAGAAAGTGCCTTGAACGTCTCATAAACTTATGTGGGACAAGAATTCACACAAAGTGAATGTCAATGCACTAAAGCAGACCTGATATGTCTTCTTCAAAACCAGTAGTTCAGCCTTTGTGGCTAAATAATGTGTTACTGCAAACTATAAAAAACTGAAAACCAGTCAGTCACATTTGTTTTAAGTATTTCGAATATTTTCTTGTAATAAAAGTTTGACAAAGCAGTGTATTGTTTATTTTTTTTTTAAATCTGAGAGTGCGCCCAAACTTCTGGCCTGTAGTGCATAAAACTAAAAATGGGAAGTATATATTTTCTGAAGCAAGCAGAATTAAATCATGTAGTGATTTAGACTTTTAAGGGAGAGCTAATCAGTTCAGTTAAAGGAATGTGGATGGAGATATCAGGGAGAGGATGAATAATCTGAAATATTCTGGAGGGAGGGGTAAGCATCCTATGACAAGAGCAGCGATTCGGCTATGTTTTGTAGAACACATTATTTCAGTCTGTTAACTACAGTTGTCAGAAAATGTTTGTGGATTTATCTGGACTTCTCAATGAATGGCTCCTAAAATGTGATCTTCATCTCGATCTTCATAAAAGTCATAGTAATAAATTTAACAAAGGACACTCGTTAGATTGCCCATTCTTTGCCGAAGAAATGGCTTAAACAATCAGGGTATTTGATGAAAAATATGTAAACCTTCAGAATAATGATATCTTCAAAAGTGGGCAAGGTGTTTTAGTCAGGTATGAGTTTGACCTAAAAAAAAATCAATTCAGTGTTGATTACCTGCTCTTCACACTAGACCCCAGAAGTAAAGGAATTCAGCATAATATCTACAATCCATAACAGTTGGTGTCCCTAGCCATGGAACATCAAACAAGTGACAAAGAAGCTGATGGTGACAAGTGAGGATTTTGCAGGCATCTCTGCACTTGATAACAACCATGTTCCTGATTCCCTGATAAGAAAAACACTGACAGAGAGTAGTGTTTATGGGAAGTAACCATGGAGGAACCCACTGCTCTCTAAAAAGCATTACTGTCTCGTTTGCTGAAGACCACCTAGGTGTTCAACTGCATCACTGCAACAAACGTTCTGTGGAGAGATGACAGAAAGGTTGAACCTTTGGTAAATGTATGCAGTGTTCTATATGGAGGAAGGAAAACACTGTACAGTAGCATCACAACCTCATCCCAGCTGTGACACATGCAGGGAGTGTAAGGATGTGGGCCAGCTGGGGCCTGGATGACTTGCAATCACTGAGGAATCAATGAATTTCAAGTTGTACCTAAAAAATTATGCAGCAGAATATCTGGGTGTCTGCGATCTACAACCTAATCCAATAATCTAAAACACAGAAGTAAATCATCAATCAACAATGTTTTACACGGCCAGAGTCCTTTGGTGTGATCTGAAGTAAAACATCCCAAAAATATGCATGAATTGAAACACCTACAAAGAGTTGCTTGAGGTTATTGCCAACAAAGGAGGCTGCATAGTTTCTAAATCCAATGATTCACATATTTGTTCCATCAATGTCCTTGAATGTTTAAACCATTTTTTTTTCAAAAACATAAGGTGGAGTAAAATGTTTTGTTTGTTGTTTGTCAAATAAAATCTTAGATGAGGATCAGATCACGGAATAGGAGCCATTCTTGTAGAAAACCAGATAAAAAAAACAGATTTACAAACGTCTTTCATAACTGCATTGAAAATATTTTTCGAATGACTACAATGAATAACTTAACCAATGTTTTAAACTATGTAGCCCTGTCATGGCCTTTGTGACGCATGAGCATTAAGAGTGTAGGAGTACAATGATGCACAGTGTGTAAATGGCATCTAGAAACAGATTAAATTTTGCTACTAATTAATTATCAGTGCTATTTATACTAAATATACTTACATTTCCAGATTAACATACTAATTAAATAATTCATTTAAAAGTGTTTCCTCTTACTGAGACTGGAACAGTTTACTTAACCCAAGCTGAAATCCTACGTTTGGAAGTTTTACTCCAATAAATAAAAATCTCAATCCATTTATGTTCATTAAACTAAGTTACCCCTTTTCCAACACCAGAATAAATACACAATAAAACATTTGAATGAAAACTCTTGGAACAAAAACTATTAAACGAAATCACTTGGAGTCCTGTTTACTGAAAATCTCTACCATGTCAAAGCAACACCCTTTCATGTACAAAGGAAGGTAGCCTGACCTGCTACAGCAACAATGAGAACTGCAAGATCAAGATTCTCACCACCCTGTTTGACATGCTGAACAGGACTTACTCCCACTGCATATTTCAGCCCAGACAAAAACATCTCTTAAATGGAATTTTGGTGTAGCTCAATACTGAAAAAGCACACCTTACGTTAATGCTGGAGTAACATTAAAACGAGCATCACAAGCTGGACAGTGCTAGTTTGCCTAAACTAATCCATACAACTCAACTGTAATATGCTGCACCATACATCCAGCAACCAATGGGAATACATTCAGTGTTTTAAGGGTAACTCTGGACATACTACATTAAAAAGACACATATTAGGATGCTTTTGGCCGAACTGGGAATTTATGTTAGGAATTTAAGATGTTGTTGCAAATGAATCCTTGTCCTTGTATTCTCTTTTTTTTTTTTGCAAAGGCATGGCAACCTTGAAAAGATTAGTCTGCACTACCTACATAGGGGAAAAAAACCGTAAACAAACTTCACATATCAGCAGAAGAAAGAATCGACCTCCAGTTTGTGCATATCCCTCCTCCACTGACACAGACCCCCAGCTGAAAGGACTGTAACTTGGAAAGATGATGAGGGCCAGGGAGAAGATGAAGATCTGGTATAAAAATACACACACACATACATAGAGAGCTTTATGTTAATCATGTGCTGATTGGCCTCAGAACATCATTTATCTCATTTCTCAACGAAGTCAAGAAAAACGAAGATTCCTGAGGATTGTTACCATAATGCAAGTGCTGGTCTGTGCCGCCTTGGTAGCTGTCCGCTTGATCAGGGCTTGCAGCTTTTGCAGCTGGGCCAGAAGGGATCTGCACACAGACATCTCCTGCTTTAACACCTGAAAGCCACTGTGTCACCACGCCAACAGGGCCCAAAGTGCCGTATTCAGTCCTGGGGACTGACCAAGGTTTTGCTTCAACCAACCGGCTGAGTATAAAAAGTCACATTAGCAGGGTACTCAACCGGATGGTTGAAACAAAACCTTGGTCTGGATTTGCACTTTCTGTACTGGAACTTCCCACCTCTGTCTGTAACGGATTACTTTTGCGAGTGACTTCCCCTGCACTGGCCGTATAAAGAATCTGTGATACAATGACACATACATATTGTTCTTTTCCAGTTGCTCCACTGTCCTCTGCAGCTCCTGGTTCTGTATCGAGCATGCCGCTACCCTGGAATGCACACCACACCATGCAGGTAGGTGAGAAGGTGGGCTTCATCCATTAAAGAAAAGGATCTTTGGCACTTTGGCACAGGCGCAGATTTAGAGAGACCAGCAGACATGATGAAGCGGTGGTACCTGCTCTCCAGGCCGTCGATATATTCCTTTTTCCTGCGCCGGCTGTCCTGGGCCGACTGTTTGTTGCGGATCTTACGCCTGACCTTCTTCAGAATGCGCTCCTCCGCCTGCAGTGGAATCCCATCACATGTGACATTTGCACTTTTTACTGCAAACGTGCCATAAATATGCAGCTTTTAAAATTATTTTTTGGTTATTATTCATATCATTAAGTTACCCGAACCAAACTGAAGACATTGTGATGACATTGTACATCCTGCAATGATGGAACTTATTTTTTCCACTGGTCTACGTTTTACCAGATCCATATTTCCCTGATTGGTGATGCAGTTTACGGCGATACCTTTGTCAGGGGCAGGTTATTAGGCAAGGAGATGCCTTCCTGATTCAGAAGCTTCTGTTCCTCATCGGTAAGATAGAGGTCTGGGTATAACTTTACAAAGACAAACAGCAAACGACTAGTGATACAATCACAGCCAAATCAGAGACTTTAAAGATTCCTGGAATAATATGCTTCTTAAAACTTTCTGTTTTTAGTCACACTTTTGTAAGTGATATATTTTCTTTACTGAATCTTCATCAAGACGTACTGGCAGGTTCTCCAGACCCTGGTCATCTTTGCAGATGAGGCTGGTGGATGGTGCACCATCGGGTTTTGCTGTAGGTGCCAGGGGCAGCTCATTCACAATGCAAGAATCAGACATCAGCATGTGGGTGCTCCACTCATCTGGGGAGAAACCCACAGCACTGTCAGAACCACCGCAGGCATCTTAATGTATCAAGGAACATAAGGTATCTACACTACAAAATCCATGGCACCGTAAACTGTATTTTTTTTTTTTGCATTGTTGATATCTGTCCATCCATTTTCTATACCCGCTTGTCCTATCTAGGGCCGTGGGCTTCCCGGAGCCTATCCTGGAAGATCTATGGACAATCTAGTAATTCCAATTACCTGCAGCATGTTTTTGGACTGTGGGGGGGAAACCAGAGAACCTGGAGGAAATCCTACAACGACACGGAGAGAGCATGCAAACCCCACGCACATGGAGCCATGGCAGAGACTCAAACGCTGTTCCCAGAGGTGTGAGGCAGCACTGCTAATCACTGCTAACCACTGCTAACCACTGCACCATCATACCACTCGCTTTGTCAACATTTGCTAATTTTATGATATAATTCTCAGAGTAATACTGACTGAAGAACAGCAGACTTCCCTTACCAATAGACACGTGAAATTACATCAGACTAACCGCCAGACCAATCTGATACTGATAGGATCATAAATTCCATTAGTCTCTTAGCATCATTTAATGATTAAATTCTCTTAGATACTGCAGATAACAGAATGTACATCCATTTCAGATCTATTTTTAAAATAACATAGATATTGTTTGCAAAATACTATGTAACTCACCTAGCTGTATGGAAATGACATCCATACTCTGTTGTTCTGGCTCTGTCTTCAGGTTATTTAGACTGCTGATGTCATATACCAGCTGGTAGACGGCAGGCGGGGCCTGGTGGGGCCCCGAGGCCCTTGGGGGGCTGTCAGAGCTTGGATCTTCTGAGATACCGCTGTCGGTTTCTGAGAAGACCTCCCCAGGAGGACCGGAGGGATAGACATCATTTGGGTTGATGGCAGGGAGGACATCTTCAGGTTCACTGTCCTTCAGACCCTATTAAAGGAGACGAAACGTTTATCTGTTTAGGTGGCGACTCAATAAAGGGAAAAGGTGCATAGGTGATATTCTTAAAACAGTTCCCCGAAAGTCATAATCATCCATCTTCCAACCACTGATCCTGGTCAGGGTTGCAGGGGACGTGGAGTCGATCCCAGGCAGCACATGACACAAGGTACACCCTGAATAGGAGAGCGGTTCATCATTAAGTGCATGCACACACACACACACACACACACACACACATACGTACACCAGGGCTGAACTGGCCATCTGACACACTGGGCCTCTTCCCAGTAGGTCGATGAGTTTATAGACCCCTCCCTCTGTTTTATCATGGGGGAACCCCAACGTCCATAGATGACTTTTAATCCCAGTCCAGCCCTGACACATACACACTAGCATACACTACAAGCTAAGAGGCCATGCAGCCGTACTGCATGTATTCAGACTCTGGGAGGAAACCTTGGATCCATGTCAATAAAGAACAGTTCCTAAAACAACAACTATCATTTAACCCTAAAACATACTTACACATTGGGGGTCCAGTGCCCACGCCTCCAGGGTCTTTGGTGTCGTGCTGTAAAGAGAACTAGAGCAAAGGAAAGGCTCATCCAAACCCAGACCAGCCTCTATCTCGATGTCTTCCTCTCTCTGCCCAAAAAACACTTCTCCATTCTCTGCATTCATGTCCTAGAAGAAAGAAAAATAATGGGTTTTTTTGCCCACTTCAGCTGAACAATATGCACAAAGTTCACAAAGATAAGCATTCAGAGGAATGTTGAAAAATGTACAGTTAAAATTCAAACGGCATCCCACTTGATACGTACATCTCCCATAAAAACCAGACAACATGAAGAAGACATGAACAGTCCTCATTAGATGACAAATGCGACATGGAGCAGGTGTGGAATTTGCTTAAGGAGTGTTCATTGCAGGAGGAGGAGGAGTGATTTCGGCACACGCTTTGTTTGAACAGTGCAAGTTTTTCTAGGCAGGATATTTGTTTCCTGGTGGGCACAGGCCTATTTTCCACAACTTAACAAACTTTAACGTCCGGAACACCTTTTAGCCTATATAAGGTATTTAATCATAGCTTTTTTAAAACCCAGAGTTTCCATCCGCAGGTAAAAAAAAATAAATCAATTTTCTTATACATTCAAAGCGAAAACCTTATAAGCATCCCAGAATTTTTTAGTTTATAAATGCAAGTCTCTCATTTCCTTTAAAGCATGGTACGGAAATAAGTATTTTCTGTATTTGACAGCCGTATCCGACGCAATTTTCTGGTTAGTTAAAATACATAAAAAGCTTGATAAATACTCATCTCATCCTCAATTTATCTAATCAGTTATGACTTGCACAGGGAAAGCATAGGAACCATTATATTTATTGAATATTTTATCACCACTACTTATTTTTATTGGCATCAGTTTCTAATTTCTAACCGGACTTATAATAATCGCAGTTCTTTCACATAACAATGATACCTAATAATTACACTTATTTCTGCAAAGGCGTAACTATCAAAAGTCATCGTGTTACGTATAACTATCAATCTATGTGCTTCTCCGCATTATTAATACCTATCAAGATTTCTGTATGAAAATACATAACATTCAATCAGATAAATGCATGCACGGTACAATTAAATATTCATTTATATTCAGAGCAGATGATTTTCAATGTTTCTGTATAGTTTTGTTCCCTGGTTTGAAGTCATGGCATTGGAAAAAATAGAAACTTCTGACAGTAGGTTTTCAGTGTTTTCCGAACCTTCGATCTTTATAACGTGGTCATCTTTGGATATCTACTTACCTCGCATTAGCCGAATACAACTTTCAGTTGCGACACCGTCTCAGTTCTTTTTGCTCACTGTGTGGGTGGAGCTTTCTTTCTTATGTCAAGCCGGATAAACAAGAGATATATTGTATTCACATAGTACATTAACACCACCTTTCACTTACCGACTGTGCCAGAGACTATGGATAGATTGTATCCTGGCTTTAAGCAATGTTCGTAAATATTCTCATATATATTTTACACACCTTATCGTAAATATATGTTAACTCGCTGAATGTACCTTTGCACTAACTTATCATTTTTCCGAAGCTGGTGGTTAGACAGGGAACTTTTTTATTCCCCGTCGGAATCCAGCTGGCAAACCTTATGTCAATCAACATAAGAAGGCGGATGTAAAAACGACGAAACTCCCTCACCCCTTATTCTAATTGGCTGGCATAATTCAGCTGAACAATAAAATGGCAGAGGATTGACCAGCAGACATTGGTCGTCAGTAGTT
The DNA here is from genome assembly GCA_025773925.1 of Cryptomyrus ogoouensis. NCBI lineage: Eukaryota > Metazoa > Chordata > Actinopteri > Osteoglossiformes > Mormyridae > Cryptomyrus > Cryptomyrus ogoouensis. The sequence goes on along the minus strand of JAOYFF010000135.1, from coordinate 14,997,560 downwards.
AGCATTTCGTCTGGGAGCTACCAGTTTAGATTGAGCTTTTGCAGCGACGGGGATGTACGTAGTTGTCATTAGACTCCCATTGCTAGAGGAAGACGGTAGTTCCGCTATAATGACGTACGGGCTCTAAAGAGGAGCACAGCAGTAAGCAGAAAAAGTTCCTGATTGCGTGCTAGGTCTGTCTAAAATTCAGAGCATACCGAGAACACTGATTACTGAAAAATCTGTCATAAATCCTTAATTTTTATAAACATTGCCTAGATCCACGTAACAAGTAAAGTTCCTCCCCCGCAACGTCAAATAAATAACGACTTCCTTGTCATTAAATGCGTCTCCCCCTGCACCCATTTCACCCCGTCTCCATTTATGTGCTGTTCAGCGCAGCACACAGAAGTGCGCGATAACTGAACCTTTCCGACTTAGTGATGCTTCCGTCTTTATCGTCGTGGACGCTGTGTAAAAAGAAGCGAGTCGTTGCCTGTTGAAATTGCTTGCACCTATTATATATATATTGTAATGCATATCAACAATGCATTTGTAACATAATGCATGACATTTATAAATCGCGCAAATTTAAATATTAAAAGGGCAGGTTTACACTGCTAATCATATAACCCTTACGATTGCCGAGCAATTTGGCTTTTACAAATATCAGAACGTTCTAATGAAAAACACCTTTTAAAGAATAAGATAAACTTTATTGATCCCGGGAGTAATTCTGGGTTTGTCTTATGAACTCATGGATAAATTACCTGGTAGGCCTATATGTCACAATACATATCTCTACCACTAAAACATGTCGTTTAGTTGGATTGTTCTTTCTATATTGTGCTTAGTGTTTGACTGTGTGTATCTTGTCAGACTACAGCATATAGGAAATTCCCTCTTGTGTGACGTGTGCTTCTTGAGCTAGTCTCTAGATGTAGCATGACACTGGATATTGGATTAACACTTACAGAATTTAGTGATCAGTGGTCATTGTTGACACACCACAGCACACAACAACGAAATGTGTCCTGCATTTAACTCTTATGTGACATCGTGACATAGCAGGGGACAGCTAATTCAGCGCCCGGGGAGCAGTGCTTGGGGGCGGTACCTTGCTCATGCATGGTACCTCAGTGGTGCCTTGCTGGTCAGAGATCCAGACCAGCAATCTTTAAATTACAAGTGCACTTCCCTAACCATTAAGGCGCCGCTGCCAATAAATGATTAGATGGAATAATATAGTTGCTTCTACTATTAAAATAAGAAAAAGAACCAGACTACAATAAAAAATTCTTGCAGGAAATTTGAAGCCATCTATTGGGTTGGATGCACTTTTCTATTAATTGTCTTCAAGCAAAATTACTGGCCTTATTTTTCTTGCTTTCAAGGCAACTGATCAGTATAATTTTAATTGTGTCTGTGAAGATGTTCTGTAGAAATAATTCTAGATGTGAACAAACCTGAAGAATACGTTTTGACTGAAAACAGTTACTGTAATTCACAGAAAGTAATGGATGGAGCTGTAGAAATAGCTGGGCTGGTAATCTACTCCATGGACCAGTTGCCCACAGTTGTGCATCATGTTATACTCCCAACAAACCTATGTGCACCCTTAGTGTTTGGCTTGATATCAGACCAAGGTTAATGTGCTTCTTCAGCAACCACTGGAAGTTGATCTGGGGATTCGAGAGCTAGATAACTGATGAACTGTTACGCTTTTTCCATACTGGTGCTCTTCATTATCAAAGAATAAATACAAAACATGTCAAATGCCATTTTTTCCCGGACTAAGGAAAGTAATATATAAGTAATTTTGTTATCTGTGTGTATCTTTTGAAATCTCCTCTGCACTCGCTAATAATAAATACTTACAATCCAAAATGGTGGGTTGTATGAAGTTAGTATCACGTTACAAACCCTCCTACAATTTTGGAATTTTGCGCCAATCGGGTGACGAGTTTGCAGAGATGCATTATGACTGAGTCTGGGACTCGAGGCGCGGCGGATTCCGCGAACTCCTTCGCAGCCTGGAGCGCTTGCGGGAGGCAGAGGGCTCGTTCTTTGTGGGAATAGCCGCGTCCGCATTCATAAATTGAGAAACACTGTTGGAACAGTCAGCTCAGCCCTTTCGGTCCATCACCGCAGTGCCTCGATGGACGAAGACAAACACGGTAATTCAACCCACTAACCATAACATGTAATGCTATGAAAACTTTTAACTTGGTTTTGGTAATGATTTCCCTCTAAATACTTTAAACAATATATTCCTTTAGACCTTTTTTTCGTTGTTTTGAGTAGAACGTTGTTTATATATGTTCGCGTCATGGCATATTGTTGATTTACAGACAACTGCTTACTGAGTAAATATTTATATTATTATCTGTATGTTATTGAACTTTTCATGTGAAATGGAATCGACTTAATAAAATAGCAAATAAATATGAGCATAATCTTCCGGATTATACCCACCCTTGTTTGAGTATTAACGGGAAGGAAATACCCTTTGCGTCAATGTTCCGAGAAGTTATAGTCAGAAGTTGGATGCGATTCAGAATTCGAGATCGAACTTGAACAACTTTATAAGAACATACACGTGGACAATATATAAATTTGGAACTGTGTTAAATCGTTTAATATAGATTTCGGTTAAGTATAATTCACTTTTCTATGCTTTACCACAACTTAACCGTTTATCAGATCCATCCCTTTTAGGACATGGGCTCCTGAGTTTGTTGTATGGGAGGCAACGTTATTTTAATAATTTTAATAATTATCAATCGCATGTCAGCCTGTAACTTCAGCGTAGCTATTGCGGTTGCACCGTAAACTATGGATTTACGTGTTTATATTCTGCGATAGGGAAGATCTTGATTACGATCATTGAATTACAATAATGTGTGCTGCCGCATGTTTGAAGACGTGGTCAGTGTTTTGCATAGTACAATTTAATGCTCATAAATTAGTACTTAATAACTCATTTGCGGTAAAGTGATAAATGCCAAGCCCCGATTTGTCGTTAATCTAAACTTAATAAATGTAAATAATGTTGTTACATGAAATATAGAACTTATATTTTTTTCTGCCACTTCTTAAAACCAACCCATTGTCTGTACATCGTGTTATATTTGTCTATTTTACTTATGGTCTTCTCATTAATATAAGAAAATGGAAATACAGGAATGTGTTTTTTCATCGTTGATTTAGTTTTTTTTTCGTATGCCGTGGCACTTTTCAAAACAAATATGTTAAAGAAAACATAAAATGTAGTATTCAGTATTTTTTTTTTTGTTCCAGGAAGTGTTGACGTTTGATTACCAAAGGGCATCTCTGGCAGGGTGCCTCATTCTGACAAGAGGGTGAGATACGAATTTCTGGTAAAAAAATGACATGGATGCATGCTGAATCACAAGAAAGCTCCACAGCTTTCGAGTCCGGAATGGATACCGCCCTGGGCACGAGGTCTGGGCTAGGAATTAAACTGGTGTCACTCTTTGTGCTACTATTCATGACACTTGTAAGTGGCTGCTCTGCCTTGTGCATCATCAGAGGGAGAGGGAGGTGTAACACAGACCCAGGTAAGACTGAAACACGTAGACGGTCGGTATTAATCATCATCCACCCATTTTCCATACCCATTTGCCCTATGTGGGGTCACAGGGGTCCGGAAACTATACCAGACGTGAATAAGCGTATATATGTATTTCTGCAAAACATTGTTTCCTTTTTGGAATAATGAGTCTTCTGATTTTCTTTCCATTTTATAGTTAGCGCTATAGAATATGTGAGCCAATCAGCAGTCACACTCATGCAGACATATTGTAGTTATACTCAAAGTGCAAAACAACTTTTCAGTTCCTTGAAATTGATAAGGGTATGAATTTTAGGCCTGCTGCGCACATATAGAGTTAATTCATGTAACATCTAACGTCTGTTTATTTGCATTGGAAGAGGACAGAATGTCTCTTGTCATTGTACACAAAAGGTGCAGCATGTTTGAATTAATTTATCTGACAAAATTTACTACTGTGATTTACTGCTCAGAGGCACGCCGCAAGGTGCTAGGTTTGGTGAGCTGCTTTGCGGGTGGCGTCTTCCTGGCTACCTGCCTGCTGGATCTGGTGCCTGACTACCTGGTGGAGATCAACAAGGCCTTTAGCAACCTTGGGATCACAGTAAGGAGTTGGGCAGAAGCACAGTCATGTTCTCTCTCGCTCTCTCTCTCATACACACACACACACACACACACACACACACAGGCAGTCCCCAGGGTTTAGAACAAGTTCCGTTTCCTAAATCGGTCTTCAAGATGAATTTTTAGGCAAATTGGAAAAATAATAGTGCAGTACATAAAAAAAAGAATACTATACCAAAACAATTAAACTACACATGGTTTGTACTGTATGCTGAGCTGACAAACATCCGAAGCCACGCAGTGTTTTCTCGAGTATCACAAAGTAATGTGTGCATTCCTTATTACTAACCATTTTATTTAACCCAGATTTTTAATATAATAGGCTTTATGGCATTTTGTTCGTAAGTATGAATTGTCTGTAAGTCAGACATTCTTAACCCAGTGACTGCCTGTATATATGCAATTTTTTTGTATCTATTTGCTACACTTTCAAATCTTGTGATGTGGAAAATTGCGCAGTTCCTTTCGCTTGCTAACAAAATCAGCTAAATTTGGTTAGTTTCCAAATTAACATGCAGTAGTTTGCACTGTAATGATTATTTGAAGAACAAGGCTTGCTTGTCTCACTTCATATGTTGGAAATGTTACCGGTTCAATATATGCCGGATACTCGTGAGTGTTAGATAGTTCTGTGTTCTTCTCACACTAGAATTCTGTTCACCCAGTTGCAGTTCCCGCTACCTGAATTCATCCTGGCCATGGGCTTTTTCCTGGTTCTGGTGATGGAACAAATTGTCCTGGTCTTGAGGGACAAATCAGGTGGCTTCACAGGAGAGAGGCAAGCCTTATTGGTAGATCCAAGTATCCAATCACACGACAAAAACGGCATGGGCCGGAATCACCTGCATTCTCCCTTTGCTCATGCCAAGGATGAACCAGACAGAATAAGACATCCTAGCGGGGAAGGAGTCCACCTCCACGTTGATTTCAACTCTCACTCAGCCATCCGTTCTTTCATCCTGGTGTTCTCGCTTTCCCTGCATTCTGTGTTCGAGGGGCTGGCAGTTGGACTTCAACAGGATAAGCAGCAGATTCTGGAAATCTGTTTGGCTTTGTTGCTTCACAAGAGTGTCATCTCCTTTAGCCTGGCACTCAAACTCACCCAGGGTCAGCTTCGGCAGGCAGCAGTTGCCGGCTGTCTGCTGCTGTTCTCTGTAATGTCGCCACTGGGTATCGGACTGGGCATTGCTCTCACTGAGACCCAGTCCACCCCTCAACACCAGCTTGCACGTTCCACCTTAGAGGGTCTGGCTGCTGGCACCTTTATATACATCACATTCATGGAGATCTTGCCTCACGAGCTGGGCTCCTCACAGAGCCGCATACCCAAACTGGCTCTGCTTCTCACTGGTTTTGCAGTGGTCACTGGCTTCATGTTCATAAAGATATAGTGCCTTACCAAAACTGTCTTATCCTTTGTTTTTTAAAGAGAAAACTGTGTCATAACAAATAAATTTGTGTATAAGAACATGCCATTATGTCCACGGAACTTCTTCTTTAGAGGAAAATAATATCATCACATACCATGAAAAATATTGCATTTAATATATCTGTAAGTTTAGAATCTCCTTGCTTTGCTGCATAAAAAGCACCTTGTTGAAATGTATATCAAAAACAAAAAGGTTAATCAACTGCAATTTAAGTATTTGTAGCATTCAGTATTTTCATTCTATTTCTAGAAAATAGTTCTCCATCTAGGATGGCTCAGTATGTAGGACTATAGACATACAATTCCAGGTTGGCTTTGGTAGGTGAATTTCCTAATGTGCCATATATGTCTGTTTCTGCCCTGGAATGGGGTGACATCCTGTGTCTTACTTGCTCACCACTACCCTGTAATGAAAAATGGATTCTTTTCAAGTTAAAAGAAAAGTGGATCAAACAAATACATTTCCCCCAAATTATATTTTTCTTTAGAATAAAAAACATAAGTAGTAATAGTGATATAAAATAACATTGTAGCAAAGTAAGAGCATAACGTTAGTTTAACAGGGAACTACTTTAAACTGAACTTTTCATTAAGTTTTATAATCCATGTTTACGTAGTGTACTCCTAAAGTGTGGCAATTTGTATTTGTACTTCCATACATTACTGTAGCGAGTATGAATATTGATTCATTTCCGTATTACGGTGTTAATTAATATTAAAGCTTTTGGCAATAAAGCCGAAATTCAACACATTCAGGCATCCGAAATACCCGTTCTGTATTTTTGAATTATGAATCGTGCAGTTATGTATACACGGCTTAACTCGTTCGGCGATCAACGTTGTGTTTACAACTAAAGGGGAAGGGATCGTGTTACTTTTACACGCGTCACAAGTCAGCAGTCCGCAGAGGTTAATGGGACTTGTAGTTTAACGCAACAGCTGACCTTTGACTGCACAAACTACAGCTTGTGTCATGTGAAAACTACACGTCCCACATTTCGACTTGGGCAGCAGTCCAGAATGCCCCCCCTTCCTCCCTCGCCCGTCCCCCCTCCCTCTCCGCTGCCCTCTTGCCCCTCCCCGTCTGCCTTCCTCCCACTAAGTCAGATCAGTTCACTTAAGTAAAAGATGTCTGCGGCGGGTACGGGTGCAGGCGGTTGCGGACCCGGGCCAGGTGCTGGCTCTGGGGCCTCGAACCCCAGGAAGTTTAGTGAAAAGATAGCCCTGCACACCCAGCGGCAAGCCGAGGAGACGGCCGCCTTTCAGGAGGTCATGATGGACATCACCTCCACACGGGTAAGAGGAGCAGGGAGGTGTGGGGAGACTAGGACTATACACAGGCCTTTCTGGGTAGATGCCCGCAGAGGTACGGACGGGCTTAAAAGTAAATAGAGCTGCGCCTCGCCAACTTGCCAGTTAATGCGACTTGTACTGGTGAGAGGAGGCTGGTTAGCAGATAGGCGCTCGGTGGAGGATGCTTACTGAAACGACTTAGTGGCTAGTTTGGGTTTAGTTGGTACTGTACAGGCGGCGCGCTCGAGTCGCTGTTACACAAGTTTAAATTCGTTTTTAAAAGAGATTCCTGAGGTAAACACCGCAGTTAAACCGTGTCAGTGACGGCAAAGTGACACATCCGGAATGTCACGACGCCACTTAGCTGACTAGCGGGACTAAGCCGACTCGGTAATTAACTTTAGTCCCGGCGAGCTGCAGCCCTCTCTGCTGCCGTCAGTCTGCTAGCGCACTCGCCTCTTTTCGCCGAGTCGCCTTTTAAAGTCGAGCAGGCGATGCGTAACCCGGTAGATTACTGCTGGCCGCTCGGCGTCTCGCCTCCTTTGGGCGGTTAGCGTCGCTAAATGTGCCGACAGTCGCGGCCCGTCGGCTTGAACGTCGCCGATGGAAACTTCTGACGGGCGCCTCGTAAAGTCGGCTAGCGCGTTAGCCGCGTTAGCTTGGCGGAGGTGGCAGCGCGCTCGCGCCGTTTATAACCCGCTGAATAGACTGGCCGTCTAAGGTGTGCAGTTGAGTTAAGCTTATTTTCTCGGTGTATTTGCCTTCTTGGCGTGCTCGTATTTACGTTTGATGCTGCGGGCAATCGAAGGGTAGCGCCCTCCAGTCGCCGTACCCAACGCTCACGGCGGCCGAACTGCCGAAAAAGTGACATCTGATGAGAGTGACAACTTGCAGCCGTTCGTCGCTTAACTCAGTGGAAGCTCTGCGGTTTTGGAGAGATGCACTGGCCTCGGTCTAGCGACGACGGGCCGCCCGTGAGCACTCGGCTACAGTGATTGCTTTTGCAAGCAGAACTGCTGGCTTCATTAGACTATTAAAAAAAAATGTGCATGGAAATGATGCCGTTGTTTGAAGACTACATTTGCATCAATCGCAGTAAATCGCAGCGCCCGGAGCAGGACTGTAGTTCTCACAGTCAATCTTCCCCAATGCATGCTTGCATTCACCGTATTACTTCTAGGCTGTATTTTCTGCACGTCCGTTTGGCTGCCAGTCCGACTGCTCCTTTCATTGTGGGTTATGGGTCTTTTAAGTGGGTTGCGGTGGGTAGGATAAATTTAAGGTTCACTGGGTATGGGCAGTGTGTCGTTGTATGAAGCCTGTCTTAAAATTCAAGAAAGAGTAGAGGAAATGACTTTTGTATTGGCTGACGGATGTCAGAACTATTGGGATGAATGCGTCGCAGATGCGGTATTTATCAAATGTTAAGGTTGTATCTCTGGCTTGGAGTATGTCCGGTGTATGTGGAAACTAGGAACCGATATCTGAAATTTCATCAGTAAGGAAAAGCATAATGTTTTACGTATAGTAAAAATCATTTGTGAAGCTGGAATTTAAGTAGGTAATTACGTGCCTATTTCCTGTGAAGTCACTTGTTGAAAGGCTGTGTTTTGGAAAAACCCCGAACGGTGATTTATTTATTTTTTTTTGTTATATTTTCAAAATTCCCCGCATGGTATAACAACAAGCTCATTATCGAGTTTTTTTCTACACGTTATACTTTACCTGATACCCCAGCAATTAAGCATCTGTGGATGGTGATGATGCATATAATTTGTTAGGCAAAATTTTTTCGTAGCCAAAGGTAATTCACCTGTATCCATTCGCTTTTTAGGGTAGGGCATTTGTGAGTTGTACTGTACAGCAACACTTTCGATAAACAAGAGTTCCGTTAAGAAAGGAGAACTCCTTGCTTATATCAGTTGCTTTTGTATCATCAGTCAGGCCTAAGTTGTATGTATATTTAGAACTCCGTAGTGTCTCTGCTTTGCATAGAATGCTTGCATGCATTTCATAGAAAAATGTGTTGTATATAATTTACAGTAGTCTTTTGTATCTAAATGTAATCGTTTTTCCCCAGGGGGTTGATTTATTTATTTTGTGCATATGCAGCCTAATAGTTGTGATTTTAGTGACATATAATTTGCATACAGTCCAGAAGTATTTCAGTAATGTCATGTCAACAGATATTTTTTATTTAAATTTCAGCATTTTTTCTCTTCCCAAACTTTTACATTTCATCTTAACAATGTCCTGTTTGGCACAGAAGTCTGCAATTTTTGTCCAAATACCACTGAGCTGTCAAGTTTTTACTAATCCTTGTTATCACATATTGTGGATTGGCCCAAAATAATCTGTCATAGTGTATTTCCACAGTGCTCATCACTCATTATTTATTGTTTATCTACCCCTACTAAATTTTCATTTATGAAACAATGCATGATATATCAAATCTGTACTTGCTTATTTACTCAATGTAGTTAAACCAAGATTGTTAGTCCTCAATTCACAGTAAATTCAGTTTATTCAGATTTCAGTTACACTGTTTTGTTTGATCTGAGCAAGCTGTACTTCAAATTAAAGGGCTCGACTGGAACAAACTCCAGCACTCACAGTGGGCGCCAAAGAGCGAGATTGAGAAGTCTGACATCTAACGGGAATTGGATTAAGACTTTATCTAGCTTCTGTCCTGCTAAATGACATGGGGGGAGACCAGCTGTGAAGTGATTTGGCGTTTGTTTTCCTGCCAGATTCAAGCCCAGAAAGTGCGCTTGGCACGGACACAGGGTCCGTATTATGGGGGTTCACTGCCAAATGTCAACCAGATTGGGAGAAATCCTCCTGATTTCCAGGTAAGGCTGAAGCACCCGCTCTGTGATGTATGTGGATATTTACTCTTCTAGTTAAGTCTTTGACACTGTCCATGTCACAAGAATGAATATAAAATATACATGTTATTAAATATGTAAATACATTGCAGTATTTAAATTGTAACGGATGATTGTTATATATTGATTTTCTTTACCTAATGTTTCGCTAATATGTATCAAGACTTGCATCCTCTAGTGCACAGTTGTTTCCCATTCTGCGCTGTTTACCTTCGTTATTTGATTCTGACCCTTTTGACCTTGCCGAGAGCATCTGTGTGAGTTTATGGTCCCGGCACTGCAGGTTCCTGCCTAGAGGGTACTATAAGGATGTGTACGATTGCAGAATGCAGATCTGCTCTTATCCTGCTTTTGCAATGGCTTGTATTATTTAGGTGTACGAAAGTACTTTTTCAAGCCATACAAATGTGTGCAAACAATATCTTGGCAAGAAGGTTTGAAATTAAATAAAGTGATTATTTTCCATTCGTGCAAGTATAGGTATGAGTGCATGGACATTCTCTAGTCGTCGCATATCCCATCTTGCTCTGATTTGAGAGATACACTTATACAAGCGTGAACAAAGCTTGGGATCAAAGTGCAGGGTGTGCAATTTATCTGGAGTCCTTGGAGCATTTTTCTGGGTTAAGAGCCTTCAAGCCCCATGTGGTGATGCGACTACACTGCCGACCATGAGATTTTTATGCTGTCAGTCGTAATTGTATCAATACTAAAAGATCGCAATGGATTCTGTCTCCTAAGACCGAGGGTACATTACACCTTCCTAGATTCTACTGTCTCTCCAGTATCCAGCCAAGGATGACCCTATTGAGGGATGTCATTTTGACCTCCGTCTAGGTGCTGAGTTTAGAGAAACGATACGTTTTTCAATAGGACAGAAAAAGCCACTGGAATAGGTTAAAAATCAGGAAGTGAGTCTCCCTGCGTGCACCAGTGAAAGTGTCGACTTCAATCCTAATGAGTTGCTGGGTGGCAGGTATCTGTAAGCAGTGCTCCCCACAAATAGACAAATATGGTAAGAAAGGATTCATATTATTCCAGGCTGTGTGTATGCGGTTGTGTAGACTAACAGAAACTGGCATTTTAGTAACATTTCATTGTCTTTGTTTCCATTTTGGTTTGACTTTATGCGAACTCTGCATCTTTAGCAGTTTCTTTTTTTCTTATGGTTTAAGGCAGTAGTCTAGCAGTTTTTTTTTACCTACATAAATTGGATTTTCTACATGCCCAAATTGTTTAGATAAGAGAATTGGTTTGTACTTGAGTGAATAATCAACAAAATACTTTTGGCAGCAAACCTTTATTTAGCAACTGTGGATACATTGTGCCCAGTGGCAGGTCTATGTGGCGCTTTGTCCTCAAACACAGTCCTGTGGCCTGTAAATGAAACCACAGTTCGCCACGTCTTCATCAGCAGCCTTCTTGAAATCCCTAATAAACAAAGATTTTATCCATACGACCTTGTTGGCCTGGGTTTAATGGCATAACAGTTAGTCTGGTTCTTAATACCTTACAGTAAAGTAGTTTTAAATTTTTTGTTTGCTATTGGGCCAAGTATTGAACTTGTATAGGTTCGACTTATAAAGCAAAACAGTGATCCTAGTCTAAGATTATATATAAATATATATATATATTTGTAGTATCATAAAGTGCATACATTTTGAGTTATTTTTCAGTCATAACTCCAAAAAGTTTTCAGGTAGACTTTCGTTGTACTTTTAGATTTATTACTCCAGTATAACTTTTATTGGAAGTATGTATTTTAATACTAAATGTATACTTTTATGTGCATTGCATTTTTTTTTTAATGTAACCATATATGGTATCTTGCCATTTTGACACAGGTATATCATTTGTCTAAGGCGTTTCTCTGATTTTTATGTCATGTCTCAGGGTTCGTTCCACTCCAACCTGGACTCCATTCGTTCCACGCGACACCACGGCCTGGTGGAGCGTGTACAGAGGGACAGGAGGTTCATCTCCCCGGTCCGCCCCTACAGGAGACAAGTATCCTCGCTATCGTGACGTTGCATGGCGCGCCCCCTGCTGTCAGTCACTGTGAAGTGTTTTCTATTCTCCCTCAAAGGCTGAAACCAAACGTGTCCAACCCTAAACTGGCAAAGGGTCAGGTGGATTTGGCGGGTGCTTCTGTATGCAGGGATTTAATTCACCATTCACTTTGTATTATTTTACCAGCCCACTGAACCTTGAGGGCGACTCGTTTAGGTCCCAGCATTGGATTTTTTGCTCTAGATTCACATTGTTGCTGTCTAGTGCTTTGTTAGAAATTGTCATTGTGTAACTACTCAGGGAAAGCCGAGCCGGGAATGTGAATACTTCTGATTTGGCAACTTCTAGTTATAGTATAAATCTTTGCCACATTAGGAAATTTGCAACTTTGCTGTGTTTGTGTTTATGCTTTATGCAATGCTTAAACTCTGCAAAAGTTAAATGTCATTAAAGGTGAAGATTGCTTGGGGCTGGATTCATGTTATGCTTTGTAGTCGAGTTTAGATGAAATTTCTGGGAGTGAGGCTGCTGTGTTTGGCGTGTGTTGTGAGCGCGTGTTGTGAACTCTGCCTTAACTAGTGCCTCAGACCGACAGCTCCCAGTACAACTCGCCATATTTATCTCCGCCCCCAGACCCCAGCTGGAGAAGGTAATGGCCACCAGGCACATGTGCAGCCCCACGCAGGCCTGTTTATGGCTCGGCAGCTCGCCTCTAACTGCAGCTTATGTGCCTCTCTGAGCTTTGCCTTTTAATGACTCATAATCATTAGATTAATACAAGGCAGATGTTTTTATTTTATCCCTCTTTTTATTATTTATTTTATATAGCTGATTCCTTTTAGGTTTTTTTTAATTACTTTTTTATTTCTTTCTGTTGCATTGCATCTTCACTGATCTTCGCTGAAATTACCTTTTGGAATAAAGGACCTTCAAGCAGCTACTTTTTGATGATTATTTAATTAGTTAGCACTTACGCAAAGAGCAAATGTCACACTTTTTTTTAACTCCCTTTTGTGGTTCTTGTTTTCTGTTTTTGATGACAAGTTTAATTCTTAGTTATTAGGATTGCTATTAAAATATTTAAATCCAAGTGTCCGACTACGGTCTGCAAAACGACTTTGGATTAAGAGCCTCCGTTTTTTGAAAGTGAGGCAGACCATTGAGTTGGTGTATTACTACAGATCTGCATTCTGGCATCTCACTGACATTCTGGTTCTCTTGTACTAATCCTACCTGCGGCACTTAGCAAGATTACCATACTTTTTGCTGATGTTAACTGGTGGCTGTTGCCCAGAACTTCATACAGAAAGAGAAGTTGGGCTTTACTACATCATTTAATGCAGAAACAAATGGCGGATTTTGGATTTTGGTCCTGGCATTCCTGTTTCCCCAGCTTGGCACATTAACAAAAATAATATGAGGCAAAGCTAAGAAGACTATCAACTTTGGGTTGTGCTTTTGGGCACTTCCTCTCTATCCTCTTCTTCTGCTATGTATCTCTGCTCCCGGTGTTTTTTTTTTTTGGCTCCCATCAGATCTTTCAATTTGGAATTAATGGTAATTTTTCTGTCAATAATGAAGGAACTGGTCAAGCAACTTCCCCCTGGACAAAAGCCAGTTGTTCCAACTCCCAACCACAGCCCTTAACAGGTGAATTTAAGCATCCTTTATCCTTTGCAAAGGCTTTCTTACGGTCCCCTCCGTCTTCCTGCATTTTGGAGACACCCAGCAAATGACACAGAAGATTCTAAAGGACCTGGGTCATGCTTATGTCGTAAGCCTTGGGTGATTAGTGAGAGTGCTTGATGTTTGGCTGTTTCTGGAGACAGAAGATATACATCGTAATCCAAGCATGTAGCTCTGCTGTTAAGGTAGAACTGCTTTGACATGTTTGCTCTGAAAATGTTTTTTATATGATGGAAATTTGCTCCTCTTTGTTTTATTTTGATGATCATGCTGTTCTCCTCTTCATTAACTTTTCCACCTCCTCTCCCCATATCTGCTGTTCTCCACAGAACAAATTCAGACTCTGCTTTGCACACCAGTGTCATGAATCCCAGCACAGGGGAGAATTTGAGTTCTGGACACGGCTTGACTGCCCCGAACAGGCGCAGCGGTACGTTTAACGAATATTAACGATATATATATATATAAAAAATGTGTGTGCGTGTGTTGTGATGGACTGGCATCCCATCCAGCATGCTTCCCTGCCTTGCTGGCTGGCATTGGCTGCCAGTCCCCCATGACCTTATCCTGCATAAGTGATTGGATCATAGAGGGATTGCTTCATTAAGCTCTGAGCTGTTATTTGTTAAGCACTGGTTGAATAAATCTCATTTAGGATCTTAGAGTTGGCTTGTCTGCCAGGCGGCCTCTTCAGACGAAATCCTTTTAGTGTTTCCTTTAGTTTAGTTCTCTCCAGTGGAAACGGGCAGCCACTCTCTGAAGTATGTGTATTCTCACTGTCCTTTAGCATCGAGTTGGACAATCTGAACCTTTTTTCAAGGTTCTTTGGTCTTCTGATGGGGGTCGTGTCCCCCTTTTTGTTTCCCTGTTCTAGGCTTGACTGAAAGTGAGGGACGAAAGAGTGAGTGCTCTTTTTTTTTTTCCACACCACAACAGTCGTGAACTTGGCTGTAACTGTCATTATGAGCGCCGTAAATGCTCAGATAAACACACCCCTACACTGTACACTGGAGCTCATTAACTTTTAAGTGCTCTCTTGGTTTGCAGTGGTGCAGGACTGGAAATCGTTTTGCTTTTTCACCAGTTTGATCCTGTCCTCCTCCTAGTGTTCCCCTTTCCTGTGCCGCCCATTGAGGAGAACATGGTAGATGAAGGGAAGCTGCTGAAGCCTTGGGACACCAAGAAGGTACCATTCTGTTCTTTAGAAGTCATGATGGTGCAGTAATTGTAAATTACATTGCGTGTTGTGTTTTAGTAGCTCCATAAATTCGATAATATTGCTTCAATGCTTCATTGCCTATTTTATATAGGTTGTTGGGGCATTTGAGCCCAAAATCTAAAAGGTCATGGCTTCAAGTCCTGTGGCTGTCAGAGTAATCATATCAGTGCCAGGCCCTTAAACCTGGTTATCACTGCTGTCCGTTCCTCACTTGTACAGCGCTTTGGATTAAAGGACATGCTAAGTAAATTAATGTAATGTGAAGTACTTCTGGCGGGGAGCCATTTCTGGGTTTGCGTTTTGATCTCTGCTTCTGTCCGCAGTTACATTTGCTTTCCTCAAGACCCAAATCCTGTGAAGTTCCTGGTATCAAGTAAGTCAACATGTGAATTCTGAAATGAGAATTAATTCTTTATTGTGGCAGGGTTTAGGATGAACAAAATCATTTGACACTGATTCTGGGTTCTGTTTTGAGGTATTTACTAGACACTACCTAATTTGGATTTGCACATGGCATAAAAATAATAAATATGAGTGAATTGTATTCATATCTAAAGTAACCTTTTAAGGACTGCTCGTAACCTGATTGTTTTATTTTCGTATTCTATCATTATCAGTGTACGCTGGTGCCCTTGTCTCTATATTTGTTCTCATGCTCGTTCACTGCCCATTACGGTTCACTGCCTCTGCCTTCTGTGCCTCTCCTGACTCTCTGTCTCCCCCTGCGTTCTCCCAGTGTTTTTCCTTCCCCGGATCAGCAGTCCTGCGCCTCCCACATTCCCTCCGGCCTGAACACGGGAGGCTCCTTGCCAGACCTGACCAGCCTGCACTTCCCTTCACCCCTGCCCACCCCCCTGGACCCGGATGAGCCTTGCTATACGTCACTGAGTGGGGGCAGCAGCACCGGCAATCTGGCCAACACCCTCACTCAGCTGGGGATCACGACAGGCAACGCCTTCCACTTGCAAGGTAGACCGTTTCTCTGGTTCTCCTTATTGCCAGGACCAGTAGTTGAAATCTTAAAATGTGGGAGAAGAAAATAACTGCTTGTAGGACTGTTACAATTATTACATAAGCCTGATCATTATTATTTGAACTGATAATATTTTACATAATCATTAGAATCCCCTCCATTCATCAGTATAAAAATAGCTGGATGAGACAGAACCGTCATGTTTCTATCACTGTTTCCACATCGTTCTCTACCGTGTAATGTTTGGCTGGCGCTCGTTTAATGACGTCATCTCATTGCGTTTCTGGACCGATGCATACCACCTGCTCTTTTTTTTTTTTTTTTTTTATACCTCGCACGTCTTCGCACGTGCAGTATTACAATTCACGGCAGATTTTACGATGGTGCTCGATTTGTATCACTTCGTTTCACAACATTTTCGTGACCCAGCCTGATCCCGTTGGTGTTTCTTTTCACTACTTCAGGTTCATTTTTCAGGCTGCTTGTGAACGATCCCCACCAGCCCAGCCCGATCTCCACTGGCCTACAATATCAGCCATATTCTGTGTCGTATATGTCCCTGACCGCTGTCACTGTTTTGCTCCAGCAAAGTCAGTGTATTATGTCAATAGGACAAAGAACTACAGAAATGTATGTTACTTCTGCATTTATTTCTGATCCCATTGTTTTGGTGTAATATGAATAGGAGCATATAACTGGTACACAAGTATGCATTCACGGTAAAGCGGTACACATGGAAATTTCTTGTAGCAGCGCAAATGCATACGTATTTTATGTATATTCGCGCTGTTATGACAAGAAATTACAGTGCATTTTAACCTTTATGTGGCTAATTAGTGCTTTTGCAGTATAAAGGCTAAAATGCACAGTGATTTCTTGTCATAACAGCGAGAATGCACATAAATATTCATTTGCATATATGGCGAAAGTGTACTTGCACACCAGTTATGCGCATCCCTGTATATAAATATGGCTGAAATAAACACATAATATGCCAAACTTCATATTTCAGTTTAGAGTGAACCAAAGCTGTATGTATACCAAAGTACCATGTCGTTGGATAGCAGCATTTTCAACCGATGGAAATATAAAGTAACATTTCAGATATGGGATATTTAGGTAATAGTGCTGATCCAAAAGATGGAAATAGACGACCGGAGTGAACACTCAAAATGAGGAGCAAAGAAAAACAGAAAGAAAAGATGGTTTTTTTTTTTTTCTTTTTTTTCAATGGAATCATTAACACTAGGGGTCTGTATCATGTTTCACAAAGCTGGATTACCCGGTAACTTGTAAGATACCCTAGCTGTAAATGGATTTTATCTTCATTCTCTTATTTACCCCAGACTACCTTAATTCCAATAAGTTATCCGGCTTAGTTTGCTATAAATGTAGGCAATATGATTTGCAGTAAAATGGCAGTATGAGCAGTGCAGACGTGCAAGGTAAAATCGGGCAGATGGTATAGATTGGGGGAAAAGTCAACATCAACTATTTATCTTGAGGCGTTTAACTTCTTATTTGTTAATGTCATATCAGGCCTCTAATTTTTGTTTACAAAGCTTAAAAGGCAAATGCATTTTTTATTTATATGTTCCAGTATTTAATATTCCGTTCTTCATAAAGTGTATATGTAATATTAAACTGATTTTTTTATTGATTTTTTTTTTTTAGAAGGATTGGTAGTAGGTTTATGAGAGATAATGTTATTGATGTTCAGTATTGAAAGAAGGGAGGTCACCATATCTGCAATTTTAGACCCCCCCCCCTCCAGTATGGTCAGTGTCTTGACCTAACAAACAAGATTTGCTGGTTGGCTAGGTAACCTGTTGGATTTAAGGTACTCCAGCTTAAATGGACTTTCTTTGTTCACTTGTATTTAGCCCAGACAACCTTAAATCTGACAATCTTGCTATCCCAAAAAAAAATCCAGGTTTGTGATATAGACCCCTGATCTTTACCCAGTCGACCCTTCTACAGAGACTGGTGTACATGAGATGTAGTGCTAGGAAAGTGCCCATTTCACAGGGTATGAAGTGTCGGGCAGCACAACACAAATGGGCAACTACTGGCCTATTCCTGCTTTTGAAAATAGAGGGCATTCTATGTCAACTACTCCAATGTCTTTGCAAGTATTTTAAATACTTTGGGCATATTTGTTTGCTGTGTAGTAGGCGAAATAGAGAGCAACAAGGGGGTTGAATCCTCAGTATGGATGAGACATTAGGTAAACGGTACCTGGATGACACGCTGTATTCTGCGAAATTCCAAAGTGTGCAAATCGAGGAATGCTACGCTGTCACACAAGGCCACTGGAATTGCAAACGGATAAGAGAACATTACGCACTAAGAAATTTTTGTCAAGATGCCAGAGAAAGTTCTGTTTCCGTACAAATTTAAGTAGAAAACAATGCCCAGTTATATAAGTTGACTTGTTTTTTCCCCTTTGAAAGTTTTTAAGAGTTTTTAACTTTCATGAGGGTGAAGTTATGTCATTGGTAGACATCCGGTTTTGGCAGTATGTGCAAGTGCATGCATACTGCTCTCCTGCATGTGTACAGAATGCACTACATTAACAGTCAGGTAGTAGGCTTTTAACCAAATTCAGTACCTACTGTGTAAGGATGCAATTTCGGATGCACCCTTAGACTGAGGCTTGCTTAGGCTGTTGAAGATACTGAGAGAATTCAGAAGTATTGTGTCGTGTCCCTGAGTTTTTACACCTTACTGCTGGACCCTTTTAGCTTCCACGCTTCTATTTGTTGATCTTCCCCAAATATGTGGCGTAGATTTTGAAACCCGTGGACTGAAGTAAATGAAGGCCATAGGGATGAATTAAATTGAAAATGAATTAAGCAGTTTGGCCTTTGGTTGGTTGTATTGCAGTGGGAAGTGTATTCACTGAACGTGAGCACTGCACTCATTTAAAGCGCAGCCCATAATTAGTGTCTTTGTAAATACTCTTATTTTACCTCTGCCCCTCTTATAATAATTATTATAATTATGTTCTGTAGGGATAAATGTACAGTTTCAGACTGGAAATAAAAATGTTTTCCAGTGACCTGCAGTGTTTGTGGCATTGCCACGTTGACTTGCGTGATAAGTGGCTCTGTGATGTTGTGGGGGGTCCCGGGAACTCTGACAGTGAGCTCTGTGTGTTTTTGTCTCTCCTCTGCTCAGGTCTCTCAGCATCCATGCAGGGGCCCCTGAACACCCAGTCCCTCCAGTCGTCACTTAGCAACCCTAACATCCAATCGTCTCTGAGCAGCCACTCCTTCCCCGTGTGTCTGAGTCCTGCCTCCCTGCATTCGTCGCTTAGCAACCCATCGCTGCAGTCGTCCCTCAGCTCGCCGCCGTCGCTGCCGCCCTCCCTCAATAACTCGTCCCTCGGCGGCAAATCCCTGCAGCCATCGGCCGGTAACCTCGGTTACGGCGGGGGCGGTGTGGGCGTGCCCAGCTCCTGCGCTTCCTCCTACCCCCCGCTATTGGCTGGCCAAGGGCAGCCGCGGCTCTGCACGTCGCCCCGGAGGCGGGCACAGCTCAGCCCACTCATCCTGCCTGGCAGTGCGGATGCCCGCCGGCACCATTCGAAGCAGTTTTCGCCCACCGTATCTCCCACGCTGTCCTCCATAACACAGGTAAAACCGGGGGATGAATGCCACGAAGCGCTCTTGGCCAGTGCCATTATACCAAAATCCCAATCAGAATCCGGTTTATGGCCAAGTATGTTCACACTAGGGCTGCAAAAAAGGATTTTATACGTGATTAATCGTGCGATCAGACGATCCACCAGTCAGTCAGTTGGGCCAAAGCGCGTAGTTTAAAAAGAGAAAATGCTTGATTTAAAAACACATTAAGATATTTTTTAAGTCAGTCGTAATTAAAAATTAACATAGTGTTGAGAATCTCTGGTTAAAATGGCAAAATGGCTTTACGGTTGTATTGGCATGCCATGTGAGCCTGGTTAGTGACTTTGCAAAATTAAAGTAATTCCACCTTTTTGATGTTTTGTCCTACATCGACCCTGCACAGTCGAGCCTGCTGATGACTTTACATACGACCAACATTACTGTTTGCTAGGTGCTGTTATACATGATTTAAGCAGCAAACTGCAAAAAATGCAACCGATCTTGCAAAATTTGTTGCAAGTTATTTTTATTACATTTCATCAAAGTTAACTGCCTTTGTTGTTGCCCTAATTTACACATGCAGGGAATTTGTCTCTCGTCAGTGGCTCTCATACAGTCGATAGATGCATGCATAGTTATGACGATGTTCAAATAATGCAACATGCACAATGTATATGAATGTACTGCCAGGCTCCACGTCTAGGCCGTTGTTACACTTGTAGTTTGGCTCCAGGGCTAAAATGTCCTTCTACTACTTGGTTTATTTTCGCCGCCTGTTTTCCTTTGCTGGTCCTTTCGGGAATAGAGTCCAAACCGCATGGCAGTGTTTGTCAGGAGGACATGCACTCCCTTTTGTTGTCCTCCGGCGGCGGTCTGCGTTTTCCCCGTTTCGGGTGATGTCACTGACACTCCTGGTTGTCACCGCAGGGTGTCCCGCTCGACACCAGCAAGCTTCCCATGGACCAGCGGCTGCCGCCCTATTCCTACAGCCCGGCCCAGCAGCCCCAAACAGCCCCACCCGCGCCCCATCAATCTCTACCCAAGACCGGTCCGGCAGGGCAGCCGGCGCCACAGCACCAGCAGCTGAACCACCAGCAGCTTCAAGCACAAGCCCAGACGCAGCTGCACAGTCAGAACCTGCCAAACCTGCAGAAGACCCACAATGCTCCTGGCGCGCAGATGCAACAGCTGCAGAGGCCGGCTGCACCGATGCAGGTGCAGGCCAAGGGCCAGAATCCCTTGGACATCCAGGGCCAGAACTGTCAACACATGCAGTCGGACCTGCAGGATGAGCAGACGCGGAGCGGCTCGGAGCAGCAGGGGCAGTCGCAGCAGAGCCTTTCTCAGCTCCAGCAGATGAGTCACCAGCTTGTCAGTGACATGGGCGCATGCAGTGTGAGTGTCCCCATCCTTCTTCTGGTTACTGTCACTCTGAACCGCAGCTGGGGTCAACACTGTAAAGCAAGGTGCTGCTAGAGATTTTGGGCCCTATGTAAGCATATCTCATTGGCCTTCCAACCCAGACCAATCCAGTTGTGTTCCAGACTTTTTAGGGCCCTGTCACTCAGAGGCCCTTGGAATCGTCCTTTTGTGGGCTTTGAATGAGTCCCTAAGGTTCCTGAAGTTTTGTTTTTTTTACCCTCCTATCTGTAGGATGCCTCCTTATTAAACTCTCTTCTTGATGACCCCTGTTTGGACCTCCACCTTGCAGCCAGACAAGCCCTTTCTCAGCAGGTAGGTCCCAAAGCTCAGCAAGGCGTACTTGATTCACCTGTGCAGTCGGGCCAGAAACGCAGGAGATGAGGCTTTCAAACCTCGTCAGCTGAATCTGTTGCCATGGTAGTCTTCATTTACATTTCTAATTTTGCAGTCTATTTACCGTTTGCTTCTGTGTCACAGTAGCTTTTGTGTTTTCTTGTTTGCAGTTCAACATGGAGCCTCAGGTGGAAAGCTTGTCCTTCAACCACAGCTTGGGATCAGGACCCACAGCAAGCAAAACTCATGAGGGGTCCTACCTTGACCAGGTGTCCCTGGACTTCCAGGACTCGGGTGACCAGCAACTTCTCAACAGCCAGAACCAGAGCCAGAGCTACGGCGGTATGGAACGACACAACGTGCCCAACATCATTCTGACTGGTGAGCTGAGTTTAGGGTTTTGTTGGGACTGTTGTGGAATCAAAGGCTGCAACGTTGCATATACTGTGAATTTAAAAATTAGTTGATTTTAAAATATGGTGAACGACACTACCTGGTTGTGTAAGTAGTAATAAAAATAAAGTCTCATTTTAACTTTTCAGGTGACTCTCCAACTGGCCTTTCCAAAGAGATCACCAGTGCTCTGTCAGGAGTTCCAGGCTTTGAGTTAGACTCCTTTTCCCTGGATGACCCCCTGCGGATAGTCCCTATGTCATTCGAGGGCTTGGGCATCCTGTCGGACGCAGACCTCATGCTCCCCGACCCTTCCGTGGAGGACTCCTTCCGCTCTGACCGCCTCAAGTAGACTGCAGAAAGGAGGCTGGTGGTTTGGTGTTGGAAGGGTGTAAGAAGACCTGGGTGAGCTTGGGAGCGTCTCTTGGAGCCGGGCATGACGGGCTTGGGAGAACGGTGTTCTGTCATCGTCCGAGACATCGGGCATTTCTAAGGAAACGATCGAAACGATCTATCATGGGACCAACGCTTCCCTGTCCAAGAAATATGGTCACTTGTTCTTATGACGATTAAATATGAACATTTAGGCATTGTGGTAAGACTGCATGTTAAATAATGCACTTACAAAAAAATGTAAGAGACATGAATACAGAGCATGTTATTGTCGCTTTTGTTTATATTGCTAACAATCTGTTTACCTGGCAATCTGCTATTTGACGTGTTTCATTCCAGATTAGTAGATTAAGTCATTCTTCGAATAATACTTTACACGATCTTCAGGGTATTTTTGTTTTGAAGATGAAAGTACAGCTGAGGATGAACCCAGTACTATGTATGTCACCTGCTTATGCCTTGGGGGGGGATCCCTCATCCACATTTTTTTTCCCCCTACTTTCATTCCCTCTAACTACAACCAGATGTTAGCCAGTTTTGATAATTAGCAGTTGTACCGAAATATAGGATTAAAATGATCATGAAAAGGGGAAACTTTAAAAGCGTTTGGTATTGATAAGGGTGTGAGGGGAGGGCTTGTTTACCCATGTTAAGAGGATTATTCTCTCCATATTTTTACAGACCAAAATATCTATCCCCACTTCTTAACTTCTAAAGGTCAGCATGACACATTCCTCAGGCTTTTATTTGGTTATTGCTGTTCATTTGGGAAAAAAATGTTTAATGTTCTGTAATGCACTTCTTGTAATATGTCTTATATAGAATGACAAACTAATAGCACCTTTCCTGTTTGAACAGTGGCTGGTTACACAGGTTCTTGTACAAGCACAGTTCAAACTTCTGAGCGTTTGCATATGGTGCGACGCCTATGGGCGCTTTTCAGAATCAACTCCGGCTGTAAAAATAACTGCATCTGACTGCTTGCCTTTTACTGTACTGTCAGGCTGCCTGACCGTCTGTCCCGAAGGACTGGAGTTCTGCTGGATTCATTGCAGTGTGTTTTGCTTTTGCCCACAAGTACCCAGGTCACATGTCACCCAGGTCTCAAGGCGCAGGCTGCTCTGTGGCAGTGCTTCTCAACCCTGTCCTCAGAGACCCCCAGACAGTCCACATTCTTGCTCCCTCATAGCTCTCAATACACCTGCAATATGTATTTGCTGTTTTTGATTGGCTGGGAGCTGGGAGGAACCAAAAATGTGGACTGACTGGGGGGTCTCCGAGGAATTAGTTGTGAAACACTGCTCTGAGAATCCAGTCATTGGATTTTAGTGAAGCCACCTTAAAATGCAGTGCCCCTACCTGGTCAGCAGTGAAATGGTGAAATGGTGCTTAAAAAGCATAGTCTGATAGGTCATTTCATGAGTGAAATTCAGGTAACAAAAGTAATCAATTCTAATATTTTTAAATTCGTGTTGAGGTGGGAACTCGGGTGTGGTTTTGAAATGGTTTAAACAGTGATTACATCCCCCCCCCCCCCTCACTTGCAGGTGTGTCACCTGGTTAATCTAGATTGTAGGGCATATTTTAAAATGCAAAATAGAGCTAATAAAGTTTTATTTTTTTAAGAGTTAAATGCATATATAAAAACTAATGAAAAAAATTGCCTAACACAGGGGATCAGTGTAAAGATATCTGCCAAAGCAACATGCCATAAAGCAAAAGTCTTTTTGTTTTAGAGCTGGGGTTTCGGCCGTTTTTGTGGTGTGCATGCACGTTCATGTGATGTGTGATGCCTTAGCACTTTTTTTTTTTAAAGAAAACTTTGTAATCTAGCACTATGCAGGCTGTCTGTGGGGGGTGGGGGGGTTAATGTAAGTGTTAAGGGTGTCCCTTATCATTGGGAATAAGCTCAGCCTCAGAGGGATTTTTTTAATGAACAGTCTGTGCCATGGTAAGCAGTGATGAAAGGTGACATTGACACCCCATGGCTGTCACCCTGATGTGCCACTTTACTGTGATTCCTCTCAAACGTTCTCCCCACATCCCCAGACTGTATCAATGTTTTATTTTTTAGCGTAAAGACATTGTCTTAACTCCACTTAAGTCTTAACAGTGCCTACCGTGTAGGTAATGTGGTCTTTAAGAATGAACCTGTGTGTTTGATACGTAGTGGCAATGGCATGAATTAGTCCAGTGAGTTTAGTCAGAACGCCCAGGCATTAGTTGGTGATGACAATCCAGATTGTCTTAACTTGCATGGTCAATCAGTGCTCTTGGTCCCCTGCAATAGCCAAAGTATCTTTGCTCAATAACTTGGCATGAGTGCTCTGCCCTATAGAAATTGTTACTGATAAAATTGTGTTACTGATAAAATGCATCTGTATGTTTTTACCATACTGCAGCAGCAGCCTGCCTGTTTGTGAAATTTATGTGCACCGAA
This sequence comes from Cryptomyrus ogoouensis, assembly GCA_025773925.1. Lineage (NCBI taxonomy): Eukaryota > Metazoa > Chordata > Actinopteri > Osteoglossiformes > Mormyridae > Cryptomyrus > Cryptomyrus ogoouensis. The sequence goes on along the minus strand of JAOYFF010000135.1, from coordinate 14,973,275 downwards.
TGAAAATGACTGGAGCAGAGATTGGTGGCCAGGTGCAGTGCAAAACTGTTTGCTGCTGCAGTGGTCAAGCAGCAATAAAGAAAAGGATTTATTCCATTTTTATGAAATGGGAGGAAAGTGTGAAGTATTTATGCTTAAGGGTCTAGCGCTGGAAGCTGGCCAAAGACTACATAATTTACAAATGTATTTACACCTTTTGTGAGAGGAAAAGCTATATGTAGGAAAGATCCATCAGTATGCATTTGGCAGGTCCTTCATTTGCTTCAGAAAATATTTCATTACAGACAGACTTGGGCGCCATATTACTACGATACCTTTGGATATTAAGCAAAACTGTCTTACTGCATGATGTCAACTGTCTACTTGTTTATTACATTCTATACCATTATAAGACTATCAGCTGTTTAACAGCTGCTTTGGTCATTCAGCACTGTAACTTAATTGCAGGGTTACTACTATAGAATTATGGATTCGAAATGCGTAATGGTATGAACTCACAAGTCTAAAGCAAAACAGTTAAAGCCATATTAAGATTTGTGTAGTGTGAGTTAAGGTGAATCAGGGAGTTTGTACATGTTAAATAGATGCAATAGTAACGTATGACGGTTATGCTTTTAGTTTCCTAGAGAAAATTCAAACAAGAATGGATTTGACTTATCTGCAATTTTTGACACGTTACCCTGTACTGCAATAACGTTGCATTCAATTTTGTTCTCTTGCCAGTAGGGGTAGCTGTTGAGCAGCAAAAAAAATGTGATTAATGGGGACAGTGTAAAATAACGGCCATATATAAATACAAATTTGTTCTTTTTTTTCTTATCAGTGCTATTGATTGCAGATGTTTTAATATGTATTAATGTGTATTTTTAATTTTTGCTTTGTGGTGGTGGTTAAAATACAAAAAACCCTAAAATATTTGCTTCAGTGAAATGCTATTTACATTTTTATGGCTATCACCAGGGACACAATGTTGTAAATAATATTATACTTTAGGTGCTTCTTAAACCTAACAAAACATTTTTTAAAGACTGTATATTCACAATTTTACAAGAAAATAAAAAGGGAGATTAAAAAAAATGCTTGCGTGTTTTTAATGATCAACTTCCCACTTTCAGTTGCTGGGACACACTTTGAAGTATGGAAACATTAAACCTTCATGAGACAGCTGTAAATGGGGCGCAACAGCTGCAAACACTGCTCGGATTTTTCGGTGTCATAAATAAAAACGAGGCGCCATTTTTAAGCAACATTTATCCTCTTAAACCCCAGGATGTGAGTTGGACAGTTACTTATTTGATGTTCCAGTTTGCTGATTATACGAAGGTTATTTAATTTGACTGTATTTGCCCCAGTGCAGTTTGGTCGAGCTGGTGGGTGGGGGCATTTCTATCGTACATCCACGCCGGCAGTCGTCAGTGTTTGCTTTGCACGGGCACCAACGGATCCCCCCCCCCTCCAGCGACCGCTTACGTAGCCGTAATGGTGCATATGACGAGCAGCGCGTGTCGCCTCTCTCTCCGCGGTCAGCTGTAGACGGAGGCCCGTAAACTCCTCCCCATTAAAGACCGATGCACGATTCCGTCCCCTGCATCCCAGCCGTTTCAGGAGAGGCGAGAAGGGCAGAAAAAAAAGATCTCAATGTCGCTCGGAGCATCTCACACTTGGACGTAAAATGCTTCAGCATGACCTGAACTGTTAGAGATGACGATTACAGAGCTGCATATAAGCTGCCAGCAAGGATTACGCGGTAAGGATGCGATGTTTTAATACGGCGGTGAGTCATTTACAAGTAGCTAGGGCCGCTTTATCTCGCACTTTTATTATTGTGGCGTGTGTGCGTTAGTATGGGGCTGTCCTGATGCCGCACAATCCCCGGACGATGCAGTTCAAATGTCGGGATGCGGGTGTTTTTATATACCTCGTTTGGGTTGAATGTACACCCTACCGATTTAGAAGTAAAATAAAATGAATGCAGCTTTCATGCCTGTGATTTGGTTTTTTTTGGTGAAATGTTTATTTCCAAGAGGATGGACCGTTTTCGTCTTGCTAGCTAAATACACGGCATGTGGGGATATTAGAAATGCGTTTGTCCATTCAGTGCCTTTAAAGGGGTCGCCGTCTGGCTCGCTGTCATGGTTGACTGTGTGACGCCTCGCCTATTTTTGATTTCAGAATAAAAAAAAAATGAAATAAAGAAACTCTGGTCACACCGACGCCGCGCGCCGCTGCGTGTCTTGGTGTTTTTTTGGCAGAAACACATGAATACTCTCGTCTGATTTCAACACGACACACACGTGTCTAGAGCTAAAAGAAGCATATATCCGTACTGTTCGGCGCATATAACGTGCAGACCATATTGGTGTAGTTGTGTTTTTTTTTCTAAGAATTAATACAGCATTTGGAACTGGAAATGCGGTGCCTGGAGTGGAAAAAGGGCCGAGTTAAAAATTGCATGTCACGGACTGTGTATGCATAATCAAGTAATATCCCGAACAATCGAAGCTTTCAGTTCATAACAGTCATCACTATAAACGTGAATTACGGTTTGCCTATGCTGCAAATGATATACACTTATGCTGTGTATGTTACCTCCGCAACTGACATGTAGACCCGGATAAGGCAAATGAAAAAATATTAAACAAATTTCAGTTTGTAGGGGCGATATAGCTATTTACTCTTCGTCTAGGTATTTGTTACTCAGTGGCTGATGTAGGCCAAAAACAAATGTTACACAGTTGATGCATTTGATGTGTCGATGCTTTGTTTTTTTTCTTACTACAAGGTAGCTTTGTAACAGAAACCGTAACTTCCTGTGCAAAAACCCCACACGCTTCGTACGCCTTAGTGTCTTATAAGCGTACAAGTTCTCACAAGTTTTAGTTATGCGGGCGTGACTGAAAGCTGTGCCGGTTACCGCACCGGAGTAGTGCGTGAAAATGCATTTATTGTGAGAGGCCGAGTGGTATTTTATCTGAATCTTTGTGTCTGTGCTTTTTATGGATGTCATTCTGTTTGGGTTAATTTGTAAAACGACGAGTTATGCCTTATATTTGAAAGGCGATATGCAGGGTAAAGGTCCCCAAACTATTTCACAGAGGTTGATGTTGCGCACCCTGATAGTGTGTTCGACATAAGCGCGTGAAATGTGACGTATTATAGAGTCACAGAATAGTGCATATCGCACTATTACTATGTAACGTGAAGATCATGGTGAGAAACGGTCCACAGACTTTAGCGTTTCCTACAGCACTTCTCGCGAGAAAAAAGTAAGACCACTTGCTGCCGTTATTAGAAGTCAGATTATGTGCATTTTATGAAGCTGTTTTAATTGTTGTGTTTTTCCATTATAGGCATTTGAAAACAACAGCAGAATCCCCGTAGGTATAAATGTGGTCTCTCTGCAGGGCTGCTGAGTTATGTACTGCGGGACAGGTTATAAAGATTGCCTTCTTTATCCATCACCTTGAACTTCTGAGGCACTAAAGGGGATCAGGGTGGAACCCCATGTAATCTCACAGCCTCCCTGGGGGGCACAAAGTGGGATTTGTGTTTCTTTATGGGAAGAGGGTGCCACGCTACAAATCCGGCATGTTTAAATGAATGGGATTTTTATCTTGCAAGTTTAAATCCAGTCTCCCTTTGTAGATGTTCTAGAAGTTTGATGGGGCATTATCAGTCTGAGAAGCGTGAGCTGAATGCAGATATTCTTGTAATTGTTTCTCTGTTTAGCTGTTAGTTTTTTGTCCAGTTAGCTGTTAAATGACTCGTCAGCAACAAATAGGCAGTTGTTGTATTCTGTTGTCAGTACTAGTTAGTGATGATGTACTGCTGGTTTACATCACTGGAACTGAAACCAGTAACCAGGTGCATTCCAGGTTTCATTTTTGTCTTATTCCTTAATTATTTAATCCGATCAATGAGCTTTTATTTAGGGCAGTTTAGTTCTGGAGTACATTTTTATGGCAGCTGTCTATAGATTTGAGGCACTGAGTTTCTCAGGAACCTGCTTATTCGTCGTGACTGAGGAGGCCAGATCTGTGGAGTCTACTGGAAGCGAAGCTGACCTGCTGTTTCACGCTGATAGACTTTCTTCCTTCTTACCTGCGATCGTTATCATACCAGCCACGGGACATGTCTGTGGCTCCTCATGTTCAGTGTGAAATGAGGCCACATCCATGCAGAATTCATTGTGGGGTCGTGTGCCAGAAGCATGACGCGACATTTATAGCGACAATGATGTGCTGCTGATGTTGAAATGTTGGTTAAACTTTTGAAATATTTGGCCCCATTTTTGTCACTTTCTAACAGTTTTTCCTGGTCAGGGTTGGTGGCCTGGAGCCCAACCCAGGCAGCGTAGGTGACCAGGATGAGCTTCATCTGCTGCGGGATCCCAGTCCATCTTTGGACAAACAGTACTGTACAGAAGCCTTATGCAGTCAAAGATTTGTTTAAACCTATTTATCCGGGTAGCAAATGTATATTTGTTCAGCAAAAAATGTTGTATTATTAGAACATATACAAATAAACAGTAGTAATACAAAAATATAACAATTTCTTTTATTGTCCTAGATGCTCTTATCTTGTTGGATGGCTTGCAGATTATAGCTTTGTCTGCCAAACCTATCATTACATTTATTTGTTAAATTTCACCAATAGCAATTAATTCATTGATCACTGATTCAGTTAATTCACTTCGTGAGGTATTGATTAGGCCAAACAAGCTGTACAAGTGGGTGAGTTCAACAGATACATGGATTTATTGAATGGTAGCTGCAAGTACTGGGGTGACTCGAGGATAAGTTTAGAAATGACCAACCTGAAACACTTCAGACATCGTTTTGTACCAAAGTAAGCGCGATTTAAACGTGCTTTCGTTTGCCTGCCTGAGACTTTTGCAGAGTACTGTAAATGAACACACTACGGCAGATTTTGGGAGGAAAACAGAGGAAACTGGCCAGCATGGGGAGGACTCCACACACAGAGTGAAGGGGGTCTTTGAACTGCAAATCCTGCAGGTGTGAGGTCACTGTCCCACCCCCAGGCATATTTAGTCAAATTAGTCTGCTGCTGCTGATTCAGAGCAAATGAGTCAGTGCTACTGCAGGATTCTGTTTGAAGCATAATGCTTCTTTAGTAGATGTTCAGCCCATGAGCATTTTGCAGAAGGTTCTTCATAGTGCTGGCCCACTTAAACATGTGTGCTATGATAGTTTCCCAACAAGCTGCAGATTTCCACATTAGTGTCGTGTTGTTAATAAAAATCATATTGGCCAGAATACTAAGGTAGTCAACATTATGTATATTTTCAACACAATTCCATTTTACTCCTTTTTTTACCCATTTAAGTCTATCCATTTGAGATGATTTTGTTTGTTTGTATTGGGCTGTAATCAGTGCTGAACCTTGTGAACTAGTGGAAGTCGTTACCAGTACATTTCTTTGCTTCTCTCATGAAATATTTGCAAGTACAGAAGAATGTTACAATCATACTTTCATGTTACTGTGGGTCCTTTATTACAGCAGGTTATGAAAAGCACTCTCCGGTATGGCATCTTGTGACCAACACCTATTTCAGTTTGTAGAAATATTTCTTTTCATTTTCAGTGTTCAGTGGGTCCTGCTACCCCTCACCAGCGGAGATGGTCTTCAGGGGTCTTCAGCATTAATAGGTTGCTGTCCCTGCAGTGTTTTTTTTTTTTTTAACTTCTGGGGGCAGGTAATTGCAATTTTTAATGGCCACTTTGGGTCAGTGCTTACAGACCGTTATGGTTAGAGTGCTCAGGCACCTCTGACAAACCAGCCAGTCGTGTCGCTCTCTGCTGTGGGCTTCTGGGATGACAACAATCAAACGGGCAACAAAAATCAAACTTCACGTTGCTTCGGACCTGTAGCTACAACGTTCTTCTTTGAATAGCAGCGTGAGACTGGTAACCATAGGTCAAAGACAGAATTTTCTTGATCTAGCGAATATCCAGGCACCAAGCTGCATGAAGGCTGTCTTTGAACTCCCTCTTGGCTGAGTCCCTGGTGAGGGGAACTAAAAAGAAACTAAGTGAATAAAGAGCTGAAACCCAAGGGTAGAGAAGACAGAAAGAGAAAGTTCCCGTCTCATTTGACGGAGGGCCATCGCTAGGCTATGATAGTGAGGTTGAGGTGGAGATTGAGTTGTAGCAAACGACGGCATGACGCATTTCATAATGTGAGCGTGTGCTGACAGGTGAGGGAACGTCAGGTTTGGTCTGTAAGCACATGTGGCGCCGTGCTCTGGGTGACCAAAAGCCAGCTAACCATAGCCGCACGTGCTAGCGCTGGTCTGCATGGATGTGAAACCATATCATCTCCGGCTTTGAGAAGCTGTTTTAAATTTGTTAGTTGAACCTCTCGCGTGGTTTTATCGAAATGAAGGATTTGTCCAGCTCATGAAAGGAGGAAGTGGCCGTCCAAGCTGAGGGTTTGAGCAGTGGTGGGGATTGATGCATCCCAGGAACTGTGTCCTTTCTCTTTGTGGTCTAACCCCTGTCTGTGGTCACATGTGACATGATGGACTGAATCTCCGGAGCGCCCTAGCTGACTCTACTCCATTGTAATCGCCGACACGTCTATGGCTCTACTGTTGACATTCTTCATAGCCCACAAGAATCTTATTCATCCTGTCTTTCTCCCCTCATCTCTTCTCGTAAAAGAAGATCTTTCATATGCTAACTCTGTATGATTGAGCAGATCAATGCGTAATCCACTCTGAGTGGCCTCGCATCGTAACGATCTCGTGCCTCTCGGCTGGCATTGGCACAATGAAAAGGCGGGCAGTTTCTAAAAACCAGCTCTGCGTTTTCTTGGCCCGCTGTGCGGTGCCGGTGAGATCGCGGGCCTCCGTTGGCCCTCCAGCTCCTCGGTCCCATCCTGTCCCGTGGCACCCGTGCGGGCCTTCCATAGTCGCCAGCCGCATAAGCCGACAGCCTGCTGCTGTACCCCTCTCTGCCACCTTCCATACCCCGGTGATTTGTATTCCGCAGGCATGCTTTAATGTATTATTATTGTAATTGGCGTCTCCCATTTGCCTTATCTGAGGGCAGTGTGGCATTTGACCGAAGTCACGCTGTGGCATATGAATCAGCTGTGCATACGCGTGTCACAGCAGTCTTGCATGTGTCTTTACATTATACAGTAGGCGCTGCTTTATTGTTTCAACTAGTCTTTTTTAATACGATCATCGTTTATACTGAGTTAATCACGCGTCTTCCTATTAGACCAAAACTGCCAACTGTTCGAAATAAGCCCTTCCTTTCTCCCTTCTCCTCTCTCTCTCTCTCGCTCTCTCTGTTCCCTCGCTGACTGGCATGCACCCATTTCTGCTTTCATCCCTGCCATCTCTCTAATCCCTCTTCCTTTCCCCTTCTGCTGTCCCCATGGGTGCTGACTTTCCAGTCTGTGGCGTGTCGCCTATATTTGTCCCTCCGTGCGCCTCTCACCGAGCGGTTAGATTAGGTTTCCCCGTGCCGGCCGGAGGGCTCTGCCCAGCCGCTTAGAGGAAGATCTTTACCGTTGTTCTGAGTCTCTCAGCCGCCCTGGCTTCATGGAATTACTCCACCGAGGGAGAACTCTGTCGCAAGAAGAGACGTCTCATTCCCTGCTTTGACTCTGGGACATTTCGTTGAAAAGAAGCAGCAGTACGGAGACGATATTCAATGTTTGGCAAAAAAAAGTACATTTCTTTTGTTAGTTTTCTGTATGCAGCAGGAAAGATGTTAGGGCCGGCAGTGAAAGTAAGTGATTATGTTCAGACGTTAACCTTTTTAAAGATGGCCAACACAAGCTCACTTAAGTTCAGGTGTAACTGAGGCCTGGTTTCATGCTATCTCTGCATCGCAGGTCCAGGTCCCTTGGCAGATTTCACCAATTTTTTTTTACCAAATGTAGCATTAGCTTTCGCTAATTTCTGTAGGCTAAAGCTTTCTTAAGAAAATATATTTAATAATAACCTGTAATCATAAAAAGAATTAATATGCCAATTTGTATTTATTTTTTATACGGTAATAACTCCTATCGCTTATATCAGGAAATATTTTTATGTCATGAGAGAGGTTCCACTGAATGGATACCATTTAATCTGATAGCGTATGCAGCCTACTAATTACACTTTTTCTATTTGGTTATTCTACCCACTGTCCACTTTTTTTTGTTATGTATTGTGAATTAACCTTGGAATATTTTAACATCATAGTCCTCGCGCTGTTTCAGTAGGAGGTGAGTGAGTTTGAGTAGCAGGTATAGATGCTGTATTGCCTTTGGATCCCTTGCCGTGAAGGAAGTTGGTCCGTACCAGCTGTGCCACTCCTGTACCATGTGTCCTCCAGTCGCTGTATTCCTGAGGGGTCTTAAAATAGAGAGCCCACTGGAAATAGCCACTTCCCTGGTACGCTGACACGCTGACGGATAGGGACGGCGTGCCCACGTGTCCCGTCAGACGCCTCTGGAGCAGAACCGCAGCGCCCGAGCGGGGACCGGGCTGCTGCATGTGCATTGGTGACATGGTCGACCGCCGTGATTGAGCTATACTCCGCTGGGAATCGCGATGGGTGCCAACGCCTCGCAGAAGTACATCTTCCTGGAGATGTTATAACGGAGTATATTTAATCAAACTTAGGGGCTTGTGGTAAGTCAAAATAATGTTTGACTTTTGGGTATTTTTGCCAATTGATATTGTTGTCCTGTTGGGAATTAGCTGCTTGTCAAAAGAGGATATTAAAGTACATTTCTTTGCTTCTCCCATGAAATATTTGCAAGTATAGAACAATGTTACAATCATTCATGTTACTGAGAGTTGTTTGGGTCTAATAACAATGATATAAAATACATAATTAAAACGTGTCTGTTATGGTTGGGATCTGTTCTATGTTCAGTGGTCATTGTTGCTGAAGGGTAGGTTATTTGTGATAATTTGATATTGAATATTTAATGTTACATTTGGAACAGATTGTAGTTATTACGACAAAAGCAAGATGTTGTCCGTGGACTGTTAGGCAAACCTTGTAGTCAAATATAGACGAATGTTGTCATCATAGTGTCATTTGAAGAGAGCAGGACTGTCTTCAAATATCAGTCTTACTCTTCCTGCCTGTTGATGCTGAAGTGGTTCGCTGCTGTTTCTTTTTGTTCCTCTTGTGCATCCTGTTTGTGAGCTCAATTTTAAGTATTGACACCCACTCAAACTTGTGTTTATCGACCTCATTTCTTTGGACTTGGACGCTCGTGTGTTTCTCGCAGCCTTATTGATGCCACCGTGCCCAGCTTGGTATTTTTTCCCCCTGTCAATGAGTGTGCAAGGTGACATCACGTGCTCTTACTTACAATGAGGCGTTGTGGACTGGCCGGGCTCCCACGGGACCGCCACTGTCGCGATGGCCCGTGTTGGCGCGGGGGTGCTGTGCCAGCTGGGCCTGTCCCTTGGGCTTTCTATAAACCCTTTTTCTGATACGCTGAATAACTCCTCTGTGCTTCTCATTGGCTGGGCCAGTGACCTGGGCAGTCTGACAAGCTCGTGGCTATTCCCTAACAAATCGTTTTTGCTGACTTAATCGACTTTTTGTCTTTCTCAAAAAGGCGCAATGCCGTGTTGATTACAAAATAACAAAATGGCCTTTCGTCGTGTAATGGCATTAGAATGGTTTTAAATTAAACATTTAAATTAAATGTAAATTTTATTATCTCTCTCTCATGTTTTTCCGAGTTGGTCAGAATGTCCCAGCTTCCATTTGTAAGGAGACCAAGGCAGTTTGTGAGTTTTAACAGACTTTGATAGCTTATCAGCAGGTAAGCAGAGTAGTTAAGGCCTTTTAACTAAAAGGATGCTGGTCCTCAGACTTGCTGTGATGCCCTTGGAAAAAGGTATTTATCATTTAGGTATATTAAGGTGCTTAATATCTGTCTATAAATGAATCAAATTGTATCTTTAAAGACAAAGAATTGATAGTAGTCATGTATAATGCATTATAGATACCTTCATAATACATAATAATGCATTCATATTATAAACATGGCTATTTATAAAAAGGCACAACACATTATAGTCATGTTTATTATGCATTATGAAAGCTCTGAAGCTCTCATCCATAATGCACTATAGATACCTTCATGATGCATTATAATGATCAGTATTAGCTGTTATAATGAATTATGAAGGTATTTATAGTGTCCTGCATGTCTGGCATTTTTTTAGTGCGGCTGTTTGGAATTATGACTGTGGTGTTCACAGTATCAACCTGGATGTATCTGTAATAGTCTGTGTCAGTCAGTCCCTTCATGGTGGCCATTGTTCTTGAAGGATAGGCTTTTTTGCTCGGTTATGAAACAGATTTGGTAATCGCACTTGGTGTGAAGAGCTTGTAGCCTGTATGGAAGGAATCGCATCTGCCTTTGGACCCTGGAGATGTATTTTTCCACAGCACAGACTTGAGCGTAGGATGGCTTGGAGCGTATGCGGAAAAAAAATACACTGGACAACAAAGCCTAAATGAAGCCCTAGAGATGGAGGGGGATCTTCTTGACTGAACATTGCTATTGTGGTCGACTGCAGAATCTGTTGGGGAGGCGTTTGTGATTTTGGAGGAGAGCGACTTGAACACTGATAAGTAGCAGGTCTGAAGGTCTCGTCAGACGGTTTGGTGGGGAAAGGGTCCAGCGAGGCCAGCGTCACTCGGAGGCACAGAATATGTGGAATCGCTGCCCCGTGACGATGCCCAGGTGCTGCTGTTGTCCTTGCAGGTTCTCTGGACGGTCCTTATCAGCCGCATGCACCTGGGCAACTCGGTTGAGTGGCTTTCGCAAGCCTTTCTCCATCTGCACTACGGATACAGAAATAATGGTCTGTCTCTAAGATATAGGGTCCTTGACAGACCTCTCTCTGACTCGTTAATCAGCAGTTATTTTTAGAATTTTTATATAGGTGCTGTGCCTTTTGCTTGGGGGTATGTGTGTATAAATAAAAATGCATTTTGATATAAATAACACAGGAAGGAACTGGTGCACTTGAGTTGTTTGTAGTCAGCTACACTAATATATAATCTGACTGGTTGCCAATGTCTCTGTTGTCATACAAACATACCAGAGAATGAACATCTTTCATTCTCTACTTAGGACACCTGTCGTCAGTTGGCCAGCTAGCTGACAGTACGCCACACATCCAGTGATTCTCCGTCTTACCGGGTCACCCTATGAATGGTGTCTCGATGTTTTTCGAAGTGTGTCAGATCTTGCAAGACATTATTATTATTATTTTTTTTTTTTAAGTTGGGTGTACCTGGAATCAAGAGTGAGCATAATTGCACTGAATCCTGAGATGAACTGCATCTGCGTTTTCCTTCCGCTTGTCACACTTTGGTGGTTATCACAAGTTATAACGGAGCTCTTGTGCCAGCACGTGTGCCAGATTTCCCCCTGTTGCCACATGCTGATTACGCGGCTCGGATTCACCCCAGAAACAAATGGCAGTTTGGAAGAAGCTAAGCTAAGCTCTTTAGCTAAGAAACAACAGTACAGTTGGGTGATTTTTTTTTTTTTCTTCTTTCAGTGCTTATTATTAACTCTTAACATGAGTCAAAGGATTCAAAAGCTTTATTGTCATTTCTACAAGTACTCTGAATTTAAGGTTTAAGCCAATATATCAATAAATAACAAATAATAAATAACAGAATTATTAAGGCAAATAATATATGTACAGCATACATGGAACATACATGCCATTTATTATATACATACAATATACAAGAACATAGAAGTTGGACAAGGTGCAAGGCCTTAAGTGTCAGTGGTTAATAAATTATTTTTTCAGTGCATGTTCAGCATACTTATGGCTGATAGAAAGAAACTCTTCCTGAATCTTGAACTGCAGTTCCTGATTTACCTGTTGTGGGGCCAAATACAGCTCCAGATCAGAAACTGTGGATTACCACAGAAATTCAAGGGAAATTTTGAACCTGCAGCAGAGCGTTTCAGTCCAGTACCGATTTACACTGCTGAATGTTAACTGAAGATTTCTGGTTAAAAAACTAGCTTGAGATGTGCACAGACGTTTGGTTCAAAGTTGCATTACTTAGCCTAATAACAGAAAATTATGAAACTCCTACCTTGCAAAGCTGCAGGTTGTGATTGTCAGCATTTCATTGCTTTTCCTGTTCCAGTTAGTCAGATGTTATATACTTAAAAATGGTCCCGTGAATTCTAATATCCCACCCCATGCTCATTAGTTCTTATTTTCATTCCAGTTTTAGAATAATTTTTGTGTTCAGTTTGCAGCACAGCTGTCTGGGTCCCTGCTCTGATGCCTCCGTAGAATAACCATTATGTAATTAGCGCTGGCATTTGTAACACTTTTTGTATAATTTATAATGGAGATTATAGAGATTTTTGTGTATTCCAGACCAGCTGTTAATTTTATATTGTGTGGAATAGCTGTTCCTGTTCAGTAATTTGGACTGACATATGTCAATGTCTATGTAGTTCTGTGGTGCAGGAGGGCATGAACATTTTGATAACGCATCTGTATCTTGTGCTGATCACCTACCTGTTTGCACCATGCAGGAGGCTTGGCCAGTATTATGGTAGTGTACAGAACACCACGGCGTCTTGAAATTTAGCCATTTGGTGAAACTTAACCCCTCCCTCAGCAAATTGAATCATGAGGGACCACTGCCCCCTGACTGGGCAAATTTTCCCAAAACAAGAGTGTCACTTTTGAAAATACCATCAAAATACTGCATACCACGGTATAATAACGGTATGAAAAATGAGATGCCAAGCGAGCCTCCAATGAGGACTCCCAGTGTACCTCATATTTAGCTCCAAAAATTCTGTGTGCTGTGGATCTGTTCGCTTTCGCTAAGAACGCCATTTTGACAATAGCTATATAGTCAGAGCAATTTAGTGAGTGAGCGATGAGTGGTGACTGTATATAATCTTCTGATACTCTTCATAACTCAACCTGTCTGTCTCTCCCCCCACAAGGAAACTTCCTGTCATAGTTAGCTGATGACATATTTTACGGCGTAGCCCCAACGCAAACTGCAGTCCATCCTGTAGGGTGTAAACGTGACAAGGTCTCCCAGATGAGCTGAGTTAGCAAATTACAGCTGTCATGTCCGTCACACTTCACTTTCCAAGAGGAAACTAAACTCTTCTTCCCTCTGTTGGAAAAGGAAAAAAAAAAGAAAAAAGAAAAAATACAGACCTGCTATTTTATTCACTTCTACACTTGAGATACTGATGTGAACTAACGCTTAAAAATTTGCTCTTGTTGTAAGAGGAGGAATCACCTAATCGGAAACCCCCTCTGGGGCGTTATTGCTGCCAGCACGCTGCTGAGAAGCGGGCTCGGTCCCGGGCAGGATGTGCGTGTAGCTGGGGTCACTTCCTGTTTTCTTTTTCCCTTTCATAATTGTGTTTCATCGCTTTGCATTATGGAAGGCTGTAATAAACTCGCTGCCAAAAATGGTAGTGTTGCTGTGCACAGCCGGCCATTACGGACGGAGTGCGCTCCAATGATAAACGTCCTTAAGTGTTTGTCGTAGTGCAGTTTTACCGAAGGCTGGCTCCAGTTTAATTTATGCGAGTTCTGTTAATACAGCTAAAAGAGGAGGATTTCGCAAGCCGGCCTTTCTGTTGTGCTCATGATGCCTGACACTAAAGGATCCTCTTTTTAGCTCTGTACGCAAATAGAATTTCCCACTGTAAGAGGAAAGCGGAGGAATGGCCATTATTACAAAAGGAACTGCAAACGTGAGCCATTTCATCTTATTACTTTTACTTGTTTGAAAGTGTTATTAACCTCTCAAGCCCAAAATCTAGGGTTGACATTGTTAGCCTAACAGCTGCGGGGGGCCCACAGAAACAGAGGGGCTCGACGAGGATAAGAAAAACAATGATTAAGGCCGAAAGCGGCGCAAAGAGGGAGCAAGTGTCCGGAAGGTTCTGTGGTGGAGGTTAGGCCGCTAGGAGAAAAGCGCTTGCTAAGCAGTTTTATTAGTACCGTGACAAGCTGTCCGTCTGCGGCCTCGCCTGCTCTCGGCTCAAGTCTGTGCGGATGATCGTGTGGATGATGGATGGCTGGATGAATAATGACTGATAATTAACCGCTTTCAAATGTATCGATTTGTAACGGAAAAGGGTGACAGCCTGCCCTCATGCTGCACTGTGCACCATTTGACCAAATGGCATTTGACCCCAGAAGGGAATGAGCTTTCAGATGGATGTTGGTTCTATTAGGAATGATGGCCTTGTACCAGACACTTGTTCAGGTTTGCATTAGTAGCGGTGTGTGAGTTTCACCGGGCGTTGAAGGAGTTACCCTGAGTGGTGCCTCACTGTAGCCCACTGCCCCTTCTGGCCAGCTATGTGGAACTATCCCACCGATTTTAAATGTAAAGGCAAATATCCTGAAAGCCTTCGATGGCCGTTTCTCACCATGCCCCCGCCCCCCCGTATAGATTTTGCCGTGTTTAATTAAGAAATGCGAGCCTCTCTGTTTTGTCTGGTCAGGTGTTCCTGTCCACGTTCTCAGCATAATTCGCTGATTGAATTGCGCCCATTTCTCTGGGCTGTTTCTGTTTATCTGACATGCAAATAACTGATGACTTCTGCTGTATCTTTATGTGGTAGCAAACCTATAGAATAGATCTCTGTAGCAAGCAAGCGGCTTGTTGTAATACTTGTTTATGAATGAAACGTTGCTACAGTTGCATGTACCCGCACCGAGTCGATTTCGTCCCTTACGTATCCTCCTCCCTCGCTCTCTTACTCCTCTATTCCACGCTTTCACCTCACGTACCCATTTCTTTCTCGCTCTCTCTGCCCCCCCCCCCCCCCCCCCCCCCCCGGGGGCGGGCGCCGGGCCCCGCCCGGGGGAGAGGCCCCCCCCGGGGGGGTGGCCCGTGGGGGG
>JAOYFF010000135.1:14945496-14958246 GCA_025773925.1 Cryptomyrus ogoouensis | reverse complement strand
GGCGGGCAGGCAAGCGGCATGACTGAGGAGAAATGCCCTCAGCTGGTGGACTACTTCGTGGTGGCTGGGCTTGCGGGGGGCTCGGCCCCCCTGGACGAAGAGGGGCAGCAGCGAGGTGGACGCATGGTGGAACCGGTGACGGACCTGGCCGTGATCGCCAGGGGGCTGGGCGAGGAGGTTCCCGAGGGCTTCACCTGCATCGAGAAGACCCAGGGCGGGCATCCCGCCGAGCTGAGTGCTGGCCTCATCAACAATCCCCACATGTACCTCTGCTATCGCAGGGGCCATGACAAGCCGCCCATCCTCGACCTCGGGTGGGTGGAGGGCGACTGTACAGCCCCCTCGTCTTTTTGCATCAAAGGTGCCAACGCCACCATTATAATTTCAAGTATGCTTTTTCAAAGTAAATGTGGATTGATTGAGTGCACCGATATGGTCCCGCATTTCTTCAGATAGAATTAGGGCTGCCACTTCCAAAGTGGTGAATGAATGACAGAATCCCTTGTCCTCCACTACAGAAAATAGCTGACCTTCCAATGCAATGATTTACATTATTTTAGTGGTTATGTTTTTAGTTTCGGTGCTACTGACTTTAAATATTGATAATAAAGTTCAAATACCGGCCAAGATTGACACATGGGACCGACACCGATATCTTGATTTTTAACAAATATTGTACAATACTGATATGTTAACCGATGTATTGTGCATCTCTGTGCACTGGCACAGGTGGTAGCCGTAATCCATGATATTTTTTTGGCTCTCTATGTTGCAGATCTCGTATCTTTATATGGTGTGTTGGTTGACTGGGAAGTTGCGCAAGCTCTAGTTAATTAGCAAACACCGCGTTTCTTCACAGAGGAATAGATCTGCATATCAGTCTGAGAGCATTTACTTGCCTTAATTCACAGCAGTGACCTCATGCATAGTAAAAGGCTTGGGTTGCTTGTCAAAGTCCCTGTGGTGACGTCCTTCCCCAGGGTGCTGTACGAGGGAAAGGAGGCCGCCAAACCGGGCTGGCAAGTCCTGGAGACCACGCCCTACAGCCGCTCGGCCAGCGTGAGCTCGGGGGGGCCCACCACCCACCGCACCTTCCTGATGTACCGGCGGGCCCCCGACTCGCAGGCCCTCAACACGCTGGGGGTCACCGACATTGCCCTTTTCCTCCCAAGTAAGGGCGAGACCGTGCCCCACACCTTCTGCAGGGTGGACAAGAACCTCAACACCGGCATGGTGAGCTCTGAAAGGGTTGTGATTGATGCAGGAGTAACAGAGATGGAAATGACTCCTTGGCATATTTAGAGAGGAAGGAGCTGAGCGCCTGGAACCAACATGTGGTTCATGCAGCACTCAGTATAACTAATAGTAAAAGTGTATAAATAACTCGGTAGCATCAATTCAGTGATGCGGTTTTCAGCTGAGTTCTGGATTGTAGACAGTTTTACCTTCTGACTTCCCTTTGTAGTCCAAATGTAGTCATTTGTCAACAGTATTTTGGTATATTAAAAGGTGGAAATTTCAGTTCCAGAAAATAAAAATCCAGACCAGGATTTTGTTTCAACCAACCATTTGTGTATAAAGAGTCATAGTCACAGGGTACTCAACTGGTTGGTTGAAACAAAACCTTGGTCTGGATTCTTACTTTCTGGACCTGAAATTTCCACCTCTGGGTATATAGGGTTTTTGTTTTTAGTTTTTTTTCTGCAGTCTTGTGTGGAGTTATTGGGGTAACTGAGACATGAGATAGCGGTAAAGATTCTCAAGCAACCTCAACTATATAACGGCGATGTCCTGCATGGCTCTGGAAGGTGTTTAATGTTGAGTCTAGGAAAGCTTGAAGTTCTTTGACCTTGAATGAACGGCATCACCAGGCAACCACTAACCCCTAGTAGAAGGTTAAGGAGACCCTGAATGCAGGGGAAGCACACAGAAATGAGATGGGACACCAGGTGGTCAGCAGCATATTCACCATTGTTGCACATGTGCTTTGTCTGTAGTGGGGTCCAGCCTTGTACCTGTGCTATAAGAGAGCGATGACCAAAGCCAATGCCCTGGCCTACGAGGCAGGTGGGTCCTTCATCTATCAGCTTCATATCCTCGTGCATTCCAGCAGGGACACAGCCAGAGGGCACATTGTTGTCATTAATAATACTCCGGAGGCCCTGTTGGGTCGTTTTAATAGCCACCCTCACTGTAAGTCTTCACTTAGCCCCCCAGCATGTCTACTATTGCCAGTAAGATTAGATCCTTCGTACAAACTCTGCGATTCCTGAATTCAGTAATCATCTTTCTGCATGTGCCAATCGCAAAGGTCTGATTAGCCGCTACCCCGAAGAGGACCTGGACTCCTTTCCCCTGCCGGACTGCGTGCCCGTGTTTTGCCTCCCCATGGGTGTCACTGTGGAGAGCTGGCCCCTCAACACCAAGTACCAGCTTCCTGTCTTCTCTACCTTTGTCCTCACCAGTGCCTGTGGAGACAAGGTACCACTGGAGCTGCCTAGAGCGTCGCCTGCTAGATGATAAGCCTCTTGCATCAGTTTGAGGGTTTAGCGCCGTATCTCTGTTTGGGTCACCTCACTTTGTTTCGTTTGTGGTAAAGGAGAACCTTTTAGGGAAGTAAGGCCATTTGCGGCTTCCGTCCTTCTATACCTGACAGCAATATTAAGGCAGGCAATGCTTTCAGGTCCGGCCTGCCTGACCTTTGACCTCCTTCTCAGGTGTACGGGGCCGCCATCCAGTTCTACGAGGCATTCCCGCGCGAGGGCCTCTCCGAGAGGCAGAGCGTGCGCCTGGGCCTGGTGAGTGTGGTGGACCGGCGGCCCATCACCAACCGCTCGCTTCAGGTGAAGAAGAGCATCTGCGTGCTTTCCCACTGGCCCTTTTTCACCGTCTTCCAGAAGTTCCTCACCTTCATCTACCGCTACTCCATCTCCGGCCCCCACGTGCTGCCCCTGGAGAAGTGAGTGACCAGACCCACGCAGACTTATGCTCGAGAAGTCCTCCCGTACCCCTGAATAAACCCTGTAGGCACCTGGTCCACTACTTATAATGTCAGGCCTGTCGACTTGTGGCAAGATCCTCTTTTTATGATGTACTAAGTGAAGGGCAGCAACCGGAAGGGCTGAACTCACAGAAGTAAGAATAAGAAAGATGGAACAGAAAGCCCATTGTGGGAAAGCACATAGTCATTGTGGGGGAATAAAAATGTATGTGCTCCATGTACACAATACAGAGAAGCTTGTGTTAGCTAGAATAGCAGGTAAACAGTAACCTGCATAAACTAGACAGTTTCTGCTTCTGCATCATTACAGGAAAGTCAGCACAATAACAGTACGTCTATTCAATCACCCAAATAGAAACTATACTCATTTGAATGTTTCTGTTTTTGTGTAAAAATAAGTTATGTCTCATGAACTGCCGTGGCGTGAATGTTGAACACATCTGAAATGAGTTATTCTCCATGACCGTATGTTTGATGTCCTTTCAAGCAAACCCTAACATGTCTGCTTTTTACCTCTAGTAGGCTTATAATTGTAAGAATCAGTTGATGTTCCTTTCACTTTATTTTTATATATACAGTCATGCATTGCTTAGCGTTGGAGATACACTCTGGCAAACGCATTGTGTAGGTGATTTCGTCATCGTTCAAACATCATAGGGAGTACTTACATACTATGCGTAACATGGCATGCTGTTTTAGAGTGAACTTTTTTTTTATACGTGGAAAGAGTACACTCTAATGATAAAAAAATCCAGCATAGTAAATACATAAACCAATAACATTTATCAGTATTAGGTTCTATGCATTATTGTATGTGCTATACTTTTATGCGACTAGCAGTAGGTTTGTTTACAGCAGTATTACCACAAACACGTTATGTGTTGCACTATTTCAGCTCTGTTATAATCTTAGGAACCACCATTATTTATGCAGTGCGTCATTCACCAAAATGTTATGCAGTGCATGGCTCAATATTGTATCATTATAATTGGGATTATCATAGCTGGTATGCAAGTACGCACTTTTGGTATAATGATTAAAATGCATGGTAATTTCTTGTCATGACAGTGCAAATGCTTTTTAATTTTATTCACATTTGCATTGTTGTGATAAGAAATTACTGCACATTTTAACCTTTACGCCGCAACTGTGTACTTGTGTACCAGCTATCCTTGGTTGTAGTTTCCCTTGCTTGTTCCCTATTGCATCCCTCATTTGCCAAATTGGTTCAGCTGCTCGACACGGCATTTGATCCTCACCCGCCATGGGTCCACAAACACGTGTTTGCACCACAGCGCCTCCTCCAGGCTGAACGTATGTTGTCTTCGCAGGCACATCTCCAGCTTCATGCACAACGTCCCGTTCCCTTCGCCACAGCGCCCCCGGATTCTCGTCCAGGTAAGACGGCTGACCAATGATCGGAGGCAAAGCAGCCCACCCCACAAATGCATATGTAAATAAATACACAGCTAACCTTTCTTCCAGTGCAGTGCGGTACTATACTATCTCACCTCTCATGTTCAGTGATGAGTTCCCATGGACCTCATTTTTGCTTCTGTGTTGTAAATTATTTAAGGGTCCCGCTTCTTCCACAGGTGTAGGTTTTGTTGCCCTGCCGACGGGGGGTAAGCAAGTGATGTCACTGGTCAGAAAGTACGCATGCGACTTTTGGTAAATTGCCCTAAATGGCCAGACAATCAGTCTGACTGCAAATTCCCGCCTACAAATGGGTGATCATTTTACATGTAATCACCTGGAGACAGAATCAGGAGAGCAGGGGCGGCAGATCCGATCCACGGAGAGCCGCTGTGGGTGCCGGTTTTTGGGATGACCTCTAAGTCAGCCAATAGCAGTGGGTCCCCAGGACTGGACTGGGAACCGCTGCTTTATTATTGGCTGAATAAGTGGTCATCCCAAAAACCCGCACCGGTCCTCCATGGATCAGGTTCGCCAGCCCAGAGTTAGAGCATGGGGTGTTTGTTCAAACCATCCGTTAGATCACAGCAGACTGGGCTGTTACATCAACAATATTTATATATGTTAGGGTCATTAGTCAGTATAAGCTATGGGTCCAGAATTAGAAGCAGAAACAGACGATGATGATAATGAGGATACAGCTCCTTTTGGGACAGGTTACGGTGTTGAGGTCAGACACAAAGAGATTAAACTACACATACAAATGCTGCCCCTTTAAGCAAATGGTAAACCACATGAAAGTAGGGAATCCCGTCCAGAGGCACCACAGCTTACAGAGAGTGTGGCTCGTAGACCTCAACTTCCCTCAAGTCTCCCAGATGGCTTTCTCTAACTGGTACAAGCCAGTAAATGGAATGAAGGGACAGCTGGGTTATAGAAGTATAGTATAGTATAGTATAGTATAGTATAGTATAGTAGGGGCACCATAAAGGGGGGATGTGACATGATATCGTCGGACCCAAAATGTCTAGTAGTGCACCTATAGTCATAGAATGGCACAGCATTCAGGTGTCCCTGGTTCAGAGCCTCTGTCTCCAGCTGGCTACTTTTTGATTTGTGACTAATATATATCTTATAATCAATATTAATCTTCATTTTATTTACAGCCGTTTATATAAGGTTTGTTTTCTTTCTTCGGAATTGACGTAACAGCACATTCATGCCTAATTAATGAAGAGCTGTTATGAAACAGAAGTATGTGACGAGTCCCTGGCAACTGGGGTGGGAAGCCCTTGTTCAGAACACAGTGACCGATTTTAAGATTTAGATTTAGCTGGTGTTGATTGGTGGAAGGTGATCCAAAGATCAAAGCATGCCCTGCATTGTTATTTGATCGGAAGCGCGTCTCTCTGTTTTGCTGGCTACTTTGTCTGTCTAGGAAGGTCTTGACTGAGTGTCTCGTTGCAGCTTTCCCCATACGACAACCTACTCCTCTGCCAGCCTGTCTCCTCCCCTTTACCACTCAGGTAAAGAGCATCTTCACACGTCTCATTTAACTGTCTCGCCTGTATTTCAGTGCCTTCACTTCAATCCAGTATGGACCAGATAAGATGTTGGTTTGTGGCTCAGCCAGTTAGGTCTCTGTGCTTAGTGTATGTGTGTGTGTGTGTGTGTGTGTGTCTCGAAGAAGAAGAACAGATGAGATATGTAGCAACGCAGCATTGCGATCTATCTGTACCTGTGAGCATTATTCTGTCATTGCGGCCAGAGCATAGACCCCCTTACTGCAGCTGCAGGATGCAGTGTGGGCGTTCCCGGTGTCTGAGCTCTCCTCCAATGGCCTCTTCTCTGCCCGCAGTGGTGCCAGCTTCGTGAAGCTCCTCCAGAACCTGGGAGCGGAGAACGCCTGCACACTGCTGCTGGCCGTGCTGACGGAGCACAAGCTGCTACTGCACTCGCTGCGGCCGGATGTGCTCACCTCCGTCAGTGAGGCCCTGCTCTCCGTGAGTCCCCGTGGAGCCTCCTGTAGGACAAGCAGAGGTGGGTGATTCGGGTCCAGAGAGTAAAAATCCAGACCAAGATTTTGTTTCAACCCACCAGCTGAGCACTCTGTACTGGTTTGTTGAAACAAAATCTTGGTCTGGACTTCTACTCCCTGGTCCTGAATTACCCACCTCTGGGCACGCGGGAGTGCCAGTCAGGCAGATGGCGCTCAGCCGCGGTTGAGTTGTCACATGATTGGAAAAAGTTGTGTGTCATTCAAAAAGGGCTCAATAACACACGAGGTTAAACTGTTACATATGGGATGATCAGATGCATGTTGAAATTAGACCGGGAGCCCAGTAGGCCACTAGTATTAAGATTAGGATTAACTTTATTGACCCCAGAAGGAAATTCTGGAACTATACTATACTCTGCAATACTCAAATTACATACGCAACCCAAATGTGGGATTTAAAAAGTAAGGAGGAAATTGACTTGTTGAGTTTAGGTTACCATGAAAATTTATTTAGCTGTAAACACAGGAAGTCTGTAAATTATAGTTGAATCAACAAAAGTAGACCTGTGTGCTTAAAAGACAGCTGGTTTATAAATAGCGCTCGCTGGTACGGTGGTGCTGACTGCTGGTTTCCCTACTTCCCCCTCGACGCAGATGACATTTCCTCTGCGCTGGCAGTGTCCCTACATCCCCCTGTGCCCGCTGAGGATGGCGGACGTGTTGTGTGCCCCCATGCCCTTCATCGTGGGCGTTCACTCCAGCTATTTTGACCTGTATGACCCCCCTCAGGACGTGATGTGTGTCGACCTGGACACCAACACCATTTTCCAGTGAGAGAACGCAGTGCTTGATCTGCTCAGCTCTGGGATTATCTGTTGTTTTATCTGCTGGCCCCAGGTGCCAGGAAATGTGTACTCATTTTTTTTTTTCTTCACCTCAGATGTGATGATAAGAAGCCGCTGTCTTGGCGGTCATTACCCAGAAAGCATTGCAAGACCCTCTTGACGACCCTCAGTAACCTGAATAAGACCCTGGAGAAGAGTGAGTTGGTGTGCATTGTACATGGCTGGAGGGTGGTGTCTGTAGATGTTTGGGACAGTGAAGATTCCTTAGAATGTTTGTCATTAATACCCAACCCATTTGTGTATACTTGGTATTCATCACGTTAAGATGGTGCTTATGGTCTGTTGTCCTTCCTTGGTGCTTTAGTAGGTTTATCCAAACTCAGAGTTTCTTCATTTTGATGTTGTTTAGCTCCCCTTCTTCCCTGTCCCTGTCCTGCCTCCCTTAGTCTGCATCCCCGGTCAAGAGGACGCCACCTTGGAGTTCCTCCTCACCGACTATGACCTCATCTACGGCCGTCAGAAGCAGCTGGAGCTGGAGATCCAGGAGGCCTTTCTGCGTTTCATGAGCTGCTTGCTGCGGGGATACCGGTCGTACCTGCTTCCCATCACACAGGCCCCCTCAGAGAAGACCACCAACTGCAGCTCCCTGTTCAACCTGCAGGGTATGTGTCTGTCTGTGCGTATCTGTGTTTGTGTGTGTGTGCAGCTGTTCAGTGTTTTTTTTTTTTCTTGTTTATAGACTTGCTTAAATCTTACATTGCTTCACAAAATATATTCTTCTGTCAGGGTTCCTAAAATCCCGGGACCGGACCCAACAGAAGTTCTACACCCAGCTGACGCGCACCCAAATGTTTACGCACTTCATCGAGGAGTGTTCCTTCGTGAGCGACAGGCACGCCTCACTGGAGTTCTTCGACGAGTGCGTCCAAAAGGTCTGCCTTTGTGCGCCAAGAGAATCTCTGCACACACCGGTGCCCAGCCTGGCCTCCTTGGCATCTTTTGTTGAACATGAGTGTTGTGTTATGCTGTCATTAGAGTGCTTTTGGTCATGACTTTCTGGGGAGCTGTTAGGTAATCACAGAGTGCCGTGTCACTCGCTGCCCAGGTGGACGTGGAGAAGCCGGAAGAGGTGCGGCTGATAGACCTTGATGAGACGCACAGCGGGGAGCACACAGTCTTCATCATGCCCCCAGAGGAGCCGCAGGAGTCTGATGGATCGGAGTGCCCCGCCCCCTATAGGTGACTCATCTTCTTAACCTTCTCGCATGACCGAGTAGCTTCCCTCCACTCCCGCCCCCCCGGACGCGCTGGCTTCCCGGACTGCGCAGATTCCCTCTAACGCAGCAAAAAAACACAAAATGTTGCTCATGGTGACAATGAATGAGACGCCTGAGGAGTTGGAAAGGAGCCGGAAGGAGATCCGAGACCCAGACAAAAAGAACATGATAAACAGATTTGCATTCATTTGCTAAACACTCATTTCACGCTACACATCTGTACGAACTGGCCGGATGAGCAGCATGATTTATAAGCTAACCATTTATAGGTAGGGTGGCTGACATTTTTGGGGCTTATAGCAAGCAGGCAGCTCGTTCTGCTAGCTCGCTAATAGGCAAAATTTTATATATTGGGCGCTTGTTCTATATCCCGCTCAATTCACTAATAAGCTTCGTTATAACGCACTGGTTATTTCGTACAGTTTCTGCCTTTTCGTTGATAAATTCGAAAGGCATCACTTCGGCTTGGCTTAAGTCACTGAGCCAAAACTCTTGGCCAATCAGAGTGGGTGAAGGTGCTCTGTCTCAGAACGGAGGTTTCGTGGGAGCTGCTGACTTCCTTCAGGTGTTGGGACGCTTCCTATGACCTCGTGTTCTAAATCTCACCTGTCACGCTTTATAATCACATGGGAGGCTCCGTTCCCCTGACAGTCATTGCTACACGCTTGCATCACCCCAACACTAAGTGCAAAAGGTGGCAAGTGAGGGTTACTGTGGCCCCGGGCCCTGACTGCATCTGTCTGTGTCTTACTGTGGCCCCGGGCCCTGACTGCATCTGTCTGCGTCTTACTGTGGCCCTGACTGCATCTGTCTGCGTCTTACTGTGGCCCTGACTGCATCTGTCTGCGTCTGCGCAGCTACGAGACCTTCCCGTCGCTGCACCCGGAGCTTTTCGACCGGCCACAGGACCAGCTGCGTGCTCCGGCCAAGGGGAGTGCCCCCAGCAGCCCGGCCCCCCGACGCACCAAGCAGGTAGGTGGTCTCATCTGCTTGGGGGGGCCCGCGGTTGTAGGCTCACCTCAGAATGTCAGAACCACTGGAATCTTCTAGGACATAGGTGGCTGCATATTTACACACTGTGACTTGGGAAAGACGTTATCATATGAACGATAAAATTACAAACGTCATTGTGTTTTTCAGCCCCCCCCACTATTACACTAATAAGCCTAGTGAGGTTCTGTCATGTTGAACCCTGATGCCTTTATGAAGCTGTTAGTCACGTCTGGACACAGCTGGATAGAATCGGAAGGGAGCACAGAGCTGGGCAGGCTAGATCAGCACTGGCTGTCCTACACAGGGCTGCGAGATGGAATGTGCCCCCCACCCCCTCACAGACGCGGGGGGTGGGGGTACAGTTTCATCCAGAACTGGAATGAGCTGAAATTTAGTGGGAACCAAATGGCTTTGGGAGGTTTTACAGTGTCACCATGGCGATGGCTTCTGAATCTGCTGCAGTTAAAATGCTGTTGGTGGCAGGAGAATTTAAACCGTGTTTTAAATTGATAAATTGATTTCTTGTGAAGTAGGCTTTTCCTCATTCAGTCAGATGCGTTTTATCACTTCTGTTCTTCTTCTCCTACCTTCGTTTACTATGTCTGTAGCTCATTGTTCGAAGTCTCTCACACGTATCGCACATTCCTCCCTTACATGTTCCCCTGATAGCAGTTAGCATTTAGCTCTTACACAGCTCCTCCCTTACATGTTCTCCTGTTAGCAGTTAGCATTTAGCTGTTACACAGCTCCTTCCTTACATGTTCTCCTGTTAGCAGTTAGCATTTAGCACTTACTCAGCTCCTCCCTTACATTTTTTCCATGTTAGTATCTGGCTGTTGTGCAACTGCTTCATTTGCTCCTGGCTCGCATGTGAGCCTGCAGCCCACATCCTTCTTGTTTGTTCTTATGCTCTGCTGCATTTGGCCTCCATTTTCCCTTCATTCCTACTGCACTGATCTGGAATAAAGACTGAGATATAAACCGAGATTTTGAAGGGAAAAAAAAAAAAAAATCTGGTGCTATCACCTCACACCTCTGGAGACCTGCCCATCCTGAGCAGTTCCTTGCCTCTCGTGATAGGCTCCCGACTCCTGGGACCCTTTGTAGGGCAAGTGGTGTAGAGCATGGATGAATGGATGGATGCATAAATGCATAAATACACTCATACATTGATAGTATATTGAAGCGTGTAACAGGCTAAGAAGTGTATAGAGCTATTGGGGGAAACTAACTTGAATAGGGTAATTAATTACCCAGAACTAATTATTATGTAGGAGCACAATAACTATAATGGAAATTGTCCTGCAAACTGTGATGGTCTTTAGAGCAAGCCATGCAGAATGAATAGGTAACTTTTAAATTTGGAAGATAAATTGCTTTTGACACTAAAAAAAGAGGTTGCTCTTACTAGGACACGATTAAATCTAGAAGTTCATGCTCGTGTGCATGACTTCGATGTAAATTAAGTTTGACATTTACTGACAATGCATTGTTTGTAAAACTTTAGGAAATGGGAAATTTTTAAAGAGATTACCAGATATGCATTCGAGGGAATATTTAAGCAGGCTTGTCAGGTTTTGTTATTTAAATGCATCTATAATAAGAAATTCTACAGAATAATTTCATCAGCTGGGCTTGAGGACATGGAATACATTGAAATCGCTACTGACAAAAATCTAATGCGCCAATGACGGATCTTGTAATTCTGAAACAATCACTCATATATTAAACTCCTATTTTGTTGTTTGATAACACTGGAGTCATCTGGAGTTTCCAGAACTTTCTCCTCATTTGTGTGTTTGTTTGAGAAGCAAACAGCTGGCTGTATTATAATTAGGGCTGCACATCTTCACCGGACAATTCGGTTTGATTACGATTATCATGTCAACGGTTCAATTTAGATTCCACGATTCCCCTATATTAATGTACATGACTGCTTTTTATCAAAGAATACAATCACTCTGATAAATATGAACTCCCTTTTCATTATTTACACATTTCTTTACCACACACACCGATTGTGCCACTGCACGGGAGATATGAGCACAAGCACCCCAGAGATTGGTACTGGTACTCGACCAGGAAAGGTAAAAAGAAAAGAAAAAATACAGTAAACGTTGCTATTAGGAAGTTCTTCTAAACTGTGGAACTTTAATTAAGCAATGTTAAATGGCTATCATCAGTTATATTTGGTCACTGCATCGATGCAGAATCCTCTGTCTGCATTGCAGTGCATCTTAGAAACAATTAATTTCAACACCCCTGATTATAACTAGCTGTTTAAAAGAGAAGCTGCAGAGGTCCACTCCCTCGGGGTGATACCATTATCTTCCATAGCCATGCTAATGTTGTGATGGTCTGACTTTGTCCTACAGTGTCAGATTAGTCTGGTCATGTTGAAATGTTCACCCATCACACAGGAGATCAAGCTGGCCCAGAAGCGGGCCCAGAAGTACTCCTCAGTGCCAGATATGTGGTCCAAGTGTCTGCTGGGACACTGCTATGGGCTGTGGTTCATCTACCTGCCCACCTTCGTGCGGGCGGAGAGCGCCAAGGTGCGGGCTCTGCACACGGCGTACGAAGTGCTGAAGCACATGGAGACCCGCAAGGTGGTGCTGCCAGATGAGGTGAGGGAGGAGCCCCATTCCCTCTGCTTTCTTTGGATGACGTTCTTCTTCTGTGTGAGCTGCTGCCTTTGGTCATCAGGCGCTTTCACACCTCAGGAACTTTTTTCCAGAACCAGAACCTTTATCGGGAACCAGGGATTATGGTCGTGTTCACATCACAGGATCCCGGCCCGATTGTAGTTCCCCTTACGCAGTTCCAGAACCCTTTTTTAATACCTACTCCAGACTAAGTATTTTTCGTTCTAACACAAACTACTGGGGGGTGGGGGGGCCGCTAATGACTGTTTTCCTATGGATTAATCTATAAACTATTTTACAGATTGGTCAGTTATTCCAAACAATTAATTTTCCTCCAGAAAATGAAGTTTAAGTTCTGATCAGAGTGCAGTGTCCTAACCCACTGAGCCTCACACCACGCTCATAATGCAGTACTACTGCAGTGGACTGATGATTTGCGCCAGCCCCAGGGGGGTATTCCATGAAAGTAGTTAAAAAAAGGCAGACTTTCCTGAAACAGTCAGACTCAACCTACCTCCATCTCTAAACTTAGCCTCATGTCGTTCCACGAACGCAGTTCAGTTTTAACTAATCA
>JAOYFF010000135.1:14922055-14938363 GCA_025773925.1 Cryptomyrus ogoouensis | reverse complement strand
TGAATTGTCTGTGGTTTTTGGTGTACCAGTGTATGGATTGTCTGTCTGTGGTTTTTGGTGTACCAGTGTATGGATTGCGATGCTGTTGGCACTCTGTCTAAGCCGCACGTGGTCCTCCTCTCCAGGCGGGGTGCCAATGCGCAGCTACAGCTGGAGGAGGCACAATCACCCCTTCACCCTGGCGTTTCTGGAGGAAATGCTGCGCTGCGTTGGCATGAATGAAGTGCACAAGGCAGTCACACTCTTCCTGGATACTGTTGCCAGGCAACCTGGAACTCCTCTAATACAGAGGTGAGAGAGAGTGCATGAAACAAGCAGATTGTTACGGTGCCTTTTAAGTACGGTACACCCCTGTTACATGCAACTGTGTGTCACTTAAAGTACTGTGCAGAAGTCATAGGCTGAAAGAAAATGATGCTTAAATGATCTTCATGTTGGTGTAAAACTGTGGTTTAATCGCTTTCAAAGTGTGTCCGCTTAACCTTTTGAAAACCTTTATTGAAATCACCCTCATATTTGCTATAATCATCCAATACACCCATATATTTTTTGACCTGACCACTAGCAAACCTCATTAGGAAACCTCAGTGACTTTTTTAACAAAATTAATTAATCAGTTAAGTGAGCTGGTTGTGAAATTTAACAAATATACCCTCACTACTCGGATAAACGGCTTTAATCGTTTTCTTTGGCTACCTGACTATATAAAGTATGATGCGTACTACTTTATTATAATAAATATTGTAGCATATTTGATCAGTCTTCAGTAACTGTATTATGCTGATGTAGATGCATGAACAAAGAGTTCTGAGTGTTTCACAGACAGACGTATGTAACTTCTGTATTCCTCCGTAGGAGTCTCTACAGAGAGATCCTGTTTCTCACTTTGGCTGCAATGGGTAAAGATGTTGGTAAGTTTATCAGTTTATCACTGAAAAGAAAGGTGTCGTTTCTGTCTTTCCCTTTGACGTTTGGCCAGAACGTAACGAAGAAGACAGGCAGTGATACCTGTGAACATGGACGATCGCTTGCTATTATATACCCATCTACGTGGTACTTAACCAGAGTAGCTCCAGTAAAATACCTGTGTAACCAGCCAGCCTGAAGACGTCTTGGGTTCCTCCAGAATGAACTGGATTCTGTGGCTTTGCAAAGCGAGCTCTGCTCTGGGGCTCCACCTCTACGAATACTTTCTCCAGTTCCGGTATTATGCAGTTAAATATTTCAATAACTGGTAATTTAGGTCGAAATTCAGCAGAAACCAGTAATTTCAGATCTGCCTTGTGACAGTCGAACTGTCATGCACTACTTGTTTATTTTGTTTGACCTTATTGCCACTAGGGGTCACTGCAGAGGACCGCCGGCCTCGTTCACACTTGCTGCTGCCAGCCCAGAGCTCGCTTCCCGTGAAGCGCATTTCCCGCCGCAATTTGAAGTGTTTCCCCCGTCTCCTTCACAGCCGCGTTCGATAAGAAGTACAAGGCGGCGTACGCGCGACTCGGCGGCCTGCTGGGGAAGGACGAAGTGCACAGGAAGAGGGCCCAGCCCCCGAGCCCCAAAGCTGTGGACTGCAGACGCTGCTTCCTGTTACCGCTGGAGTGCTGAGATCCACCCAGGGAGGGGCCGACACCAGGATGAATACACACACACACATCCACGCTCCAGTGTGTCTGCCTGTCAGAAGCTTCATCCCAGTCTAAACTCAGCTGGTGTTTTACCCACTGCGGCCTGGTCAAGCTATCGTTAGTTCTCTACTCGCTGTACCTCAGTTCTTCAGTCTGTATTCCCTGTCTCGCCCCTAACTAATCGCATTCACAATATTAACTTTACTGAAGACGAGTGTGTAGTTGGTTTAGCCCGGATCATTCTTTGCCGCAGTTTTGTTTCATACCCCCCTGTGTATCCTGAACTAACCCCCTATAGCCTTGTCGTTCCCTCTGGTGCCCCAGGCATCTGAAATTAATCGCTGTCGGAAAAGCACTTTGACCTGCTGTGACCTTCCGAATCTCGTTTGACTTGAAAATTAAGCTTTCACTGGAACCTTTTCTGAATTGTGCATACCTGGGAGGTGTAAACCACTCAAAACGAGACGCGACACAGCGGCCCATACGGATATGTAACAGGTTTAAATGGAAAATAATGCAGTTTATTGGCACGCGTCATGTGAACCGGTAACATACCATGGCTTGGAGCTAAATGTCACCAATGAAGCTGTATGTAATACAACAAAGCCATGTTCATACAGACCCATGCAGAACGGCACTGAAGATCAAAATAGTTGTGGCTTGATGTCATTTTTGAGCCTGTATCATACTTTGCAGGATACTTGCCGCCCTCTTTTGGCTGTTTATTGAGGGGCTTGGCAGTGATTGGCGTCTCTAACTGAGCCCTTCTACTGTTATTCATTTGGAATCAGAGCTGCATCTCCCAACTGGGCCTCCTCTCTTTCGGTGATATGGCAGTGGTGCTGGGGAAGAGCATGCCGGCTGTGGCGGGGGGGGGGCGCGCCTTCTCTGGCCTTCACCCCCCCATTTCAGGAGGATCCTTTACACTTACCGTGTCCGTCTTTCCCCAAGTGCCCCGTGCCGGAGTCCGCCGATCTGGCACCCAAAGAGACACGCATCACTCTTCCCGCCCTTTGAGAAGATTGATGGGCGTACGAGATGCAGCGCTGTACGGAAGCAAGGCCGAGAAATGGACCAAGATCTATGGCTGCAATGTTTCGTTTTGTCAGACGGTGGCAGCAGAAGCAGTGGATGGAGGCCACAAAGGAGCCAAGGGCTTTGGAGACTGGCTTTTTTTTCCCATTTAAGTCCCTGGGCCCCCACCTCCAGGTACCTGCCCTGCAAATACACATCAAACCATTTTTCAAGGTTCAAAGCTGTGTATTTTTTTTTGCCTGTTCTGCAGGGATTTTCTGGCCAAGGGAAAAAAATAGTGGGGAATGAGCTGTGGATACTGTACACTGAAGAGGAAGCAGGAACAGGAAGCTGGTGTTGGATATGCGATTCCCTCATCTTTTGTATTTCCCTGCCTTCCTGTCCTTGCTGTATACGATAGATATGTCTTTGAATGCTTGAGGTAATGTAGAGTAAGTTTTATCGTCTGAGGGGTCTTTCAAGAACATAGCCATTGCTACTGTTTTTTCCCACAACTGTCTATATTCATCTGTCGCCTGGATTTTGATACAGGGCTTAATTAAATGCATTGTTTACTCTGTTTGAATCCAGGTTAATGTTTTAGTATCTCAGTGGTTTTCAGCCGTAAAGTCCTTTGCTTGACAAATGAAACTTATAATGTGGCTTTTGTATAGCATCGATCGGGTGTCTGAGAAGCTTTTCTATTGCACAGTAAAAATCCCAGATTTAAAACTATACCCCCATCACAGTGGGGGGTGCAATCTGCAGTCTACTGTAACATTACTTTTAGTTAGCTGTTACATTTGGGGGAGTTGTGTCCATGTCAGATTGTGGATAACATCTAATGTCTTGTGCATTTTGAGTCCCTTGTTGATATAGATTGTAGCGTGACTAGCGTGCTGTCCACAGCGCCCCAAGATGCACATTCAAATGCATAGAGTGTAGATTTTAATTCAGCAGGCCGATTTGCACAACGCGTTAACAATGGTAAATGTACTCACAGTCGAGAAAAGTCATCAGAGTTATTGATCCACCAGCCTAATGTGAATAAATTATTGTTTATTTTTTTTGGTCCAGCAATAATATAACTTTAAAAGCGCTCTGATTCCAGGTGGGTCTGGCCTCTGGGTCTGGTTCTCTATCCTTCTTGGAACCATAGACTGTACATGGTTCCATATAATACTGAGGTTTTAATGGCACCTTCAGATCTATATTTGACCCTTCCTTCTTGTTCCACTGATTAGTGTTAAGTCTGCACTGATCATTTAGCTTAGAATCTTAGCCTGAGACATGGGGGGGGGGGAATTAAAATGATCACAATGTAATAATACGTTAAGTAAGCCTTTCTGTCAATGCTGACGAGCAATAGTTTTGCCATACCTTGTGCCATATGCTTTGGTAATGGGTACACAGCACAGTAACAATATCTGATATATACTGTGCTGATTTTGAATTAGTCAATGCTATTTATCAGTGGGAAAGTTACAGTTGAAACCCTGTTTCGAGGGTGTACTTTTTAAAGAGTAGATATGCCATGAAGTAATTGTTAGATTGCCAGGCTGTTCCCATCAGCTGGATTCTGTGGCTTTCGACACGTTTGTGTTTAGGCAGCTTACTGCTTGTGTTAACTATCGTTTGGAAAATCGGTTCAGACACGCGGGCGATGAGACGGCCTCTTCATCCTGGTTACTCTTGGCAGATGATCAGCCCGCCTTGTGCTTTTACGCGGCTAAAACGGACGTGCGGCGGATCTTCGCAGAACAGAGCTGCCGCGCTGGGCGTACAGCGGTGAGAACAGTGGGTCTGGCCAGGTCTTCGACCAAACTAGCTTTCGGCAGGAGTGACCAGGTAGAGGGCGGGGAGGTAAAAATCAGCTTTGCGGTAGTGAAATGTCTCTTAAGAAAGACACACCAGGTTTCGACATTTATGCTGGACGAGAGTGTGTTTCATTTTCAGCCCCTGTGTATTTTAAACCAAGAATGGTCAGGAGGGAATTTCAAGTTTAAAAAAGAATTACTTTTATTTTTTTATGGATAAATGAACAAAGAGATGAAAACGACTTTATTTAAGAGTGACTTTAATTGTGTTGCTGTTGTAATTTATATGGCTGTGATTTTTTTGTTTTATTTTGTTTTGTTGTAATTGTCTTGTTTGTAAAAAACAAAACAACCCCGTAATCTATTTGGCTCAGTGTGTTCTGTGTCTGCTCTGTGTGTGCGCCATCATTTGTTAGCAAATAAGCTGGGACTATCCGAAAATTAGCAACAGAAAAAAAAAATTTGAGTATGTACCGGCTGTCATCTGAAGTGACGTGCATTAGCTTTTTCATTTTCACATTTTACATATTTATAATTTGCAGCAGTGCAGGTGTAAGCATGTCGTGGAAGGGGACACCTCGAACCCGGCTTGTGAGGACTTGCAGAGGGTAGTGATACAACAGTGTCGTTGCGGCAGGGATTCTGAGATGTGCTGCGGCCTCATAGTTAATCCTGCGGATGGACAAATAGAAATAAAAAGACTGTTTCTTTAAAGGACTGACACTTAGTACTGATCCATTATGAAAACCCTTGCAGGTTTAAGAGCTTTTCAGTTGTAACACTTGTCAATTTCATTATAGGATCTAGCAAGAGGCAGAGCGCTACTTGTTAAACATGAGAAAATCCATGCAGCGCGGAGCAGGGCTCCATGAATCTCTCCCTCTCACTTTATCCCGTGTTTTTTTTTTTTTTCCTTCTTGTCTTCTCCTCCTTTCCATCTCTGTTTCTCCCTATCTTTCCAGCTTCACCCCCTCTTCATTCCCTTTCTCTCTCGGCACTCCCTGCCGGCTCCTCTACCCGCCGGATAATGGAGTCAACAGCTTGTGAAAGTGGCAGTATGAAAAGCGCGTGGGGTGCGATGGCAAACCCGGATTAGTGTCCTGTGATCGTCGCCATGGGTAACCGCGAGGCCATTATGCAGCAAATGGGATAAGGGGCTATGGCTTTCCGGGCAATGGGCAGCCAAGGACACTTAATATAGCTGTGTGCCATATAGCGGGCCTGGCCGTTTAACTCGAAAGGCCCGATAAACAACTCCATCGCTCTAGGCGCCCTGCCAACACAAACTAGGTGGAAAAAGGTCTTTTCTCTCTTAACAGCCCCTCTGCCATCTGAAGTCCTAATCATTCACTGCCCGCCGTCACGTTATACATCTGCTTGCTCTGGCTAAGTTTGAGTTTTCCTCCCTGCAAAACAGCGGGTGTTTTTTGATTAAATAATAATAACAGCGTTTTTTTACATAATTAATTAATATGTACACCCAACGCTAGACAGCTGGTAGACTGATTGGGTGGATGATGCATACCTTTGTTGGGTTGCGAAACAGCATCGCCACGGATAAGCCCAACCATCTCGACTGTGAGCGCGTCGATTCTCATGGAATTCTAGGAGCGTTGTCTTTGCTCTCGCTCCCTCCGTGTCAGACTTTTCTTGCTCTGACTGGCCGATGTTTGTCGTTCTTACATAGCTACCCAGGAGCGATATGGAAACCTCACGCTGACCCTATGGAAACATCTCAGCTTAAAGTACATCACATACACAAGCTCCTTGGCCATCCTGATGTCGTCGCCGCAATTGGTATTCAGTTGCCGCTTACTGCGTATTGAGCTGCACGCCAGTATCTGCAAAGCTCTGTAAAATTTATATGGTCTAACTTCTATACAGGAAGCATGTGAAGTACCGTCGCCAATCACAGAAGAGGAGACGAGGGCGACTGTTCTAATCGACTGGATGAATATGTGCCATTAAATGAAGTGCAATTAGGCGGTTCTCTTAAATTACACCATTTGTTCCAAACAGCCCGGCATTAGATGTCTGTGAGAAATGAGTCATTTAACGGGAGGAATTTGATGCTGTGGTTGGCATCTAACATTAATTGCAAGAAGTCATCAAGATGTATGTAATAAACTGGTTATTCTGCTTTGTTTGCAAAATATGTTCAGAGTACATGATCATGCTTAATCCATCCCATTTTCATGTATTACAGAGGGTGGAATGAACTTATAAAGATGGGGGTGGCCAGTGGTTCGGGAATCGCACTTGTAAATGAAAGGTTGCTGGTTCGAATCCCTGACCATCAAGGTACCACCCCCAAGCACCGATCCCCAGGCTCTGAATTAGCTGCCCCCTGCTATGTCACGATGTCACATATAGGTTAAATGAAGCGGACACATTTTGTTGTGGTGTGTCAACAATGATCACAGACTTCTAAATTCTAAACAGAAATGTACACTAGCAAAGTTTTCACTACAATCAATATTTTATATACTATTACGTATTTATTTGATGAATTATTTGATAAATTATTACATTTAAACACATTCCATGCAGACAGTTTGCACTAGATAAGTGGGTCTGAAAGGTGGATGATTGAATACTCTACTATAAGCAGCTCAAACTGAGTGCACAGCACATACCACATACTCTGTGAAGGATCTTTTACATTGCAGTTCATTGTGGTATCGGTATCGGTAAGAATGGACACAGCCTTTTAACTGTAACAGTCTTGCTGTTTTTAACGAGTGAACTAGTGGATTTCAAGTATTGCTGTATTTTTGTGAAACAGTGAATACAATGGAAGTGCCTGTTTGTCAACTTTATAATTCTGGACTATATCCTCCTGAGACCCAAGGAAAAAAGTGTCCTTCAATTTTAGGTTTTTTGTCTTTGGAGGAAATAAGACATCTTACAATTTAGATTTTTTAAAAAAAAAAAAG
The DNA here is from genome assembly GCA_025773925.1 of Cryptomyrus ogoouensis. Taxonomy (NCBI): domain Eukaryota; kingdom Metazoa; phylum Chordata; class Actinopteri; order Osteoglossiformes; family Mormyridae; genus Cryptomyrus; species Cryptomyrus ogoouensis. The sequence goes on along the minus strand of JAOYFF010000135.1, from coordinate 14,930,971 downwards.
TATTTTTAATTTCACAGCATGTCCTCCTTAGTGTACAACAGGAATAAATATGTTTCCTTACATCAGTGAAAAGACAGATGCAAAAAACAAAATGTCCACTACAACGGACATAAATGAATGGGTGGGGTCTCAGGAGGTTACATCAACTCCAGGCTGCATCGCAATCTGTGTATGATGCACTGAATCCAGTCGTAATGTTGGATTGATTAACATCTTCGGCTCTTGGTAAAGATGAAAATGACACGGTGGATTCTGAGTGAGCAAGCTGTATTCAAAGGGTTCTTCAAAAGATTCCTTGTTCGTGTTACCTACATGAAACACACTGGAGAAAAAATAAATGGACGGTTGGACTTCACGTTTTCCAAATGGTCAGTAGGTAATCAAAGGGCTTATGAACTGACCCTGTGATTAAAGGCTGCATATTTCAGTACTTCCAGAAAGACCTGTTGCTCCTTTGTATTGAATCTCTATTGTTATTCCATGGTGGACTGATCTTCATGTACGTTGCTACCATGAGAAGAATCAGGTGTTACAATCCAACATTTTTGGTTATTTTAATGCACAATACATCTTAAACACTTCTTTCTTCCCGCAAACAGAAATGTATAATGGTAAGTAAGCTGTTCACCTGCAAGTAGTACAAAGAAGCAAACTTTGACATGAGGTATTTAAATTTTCTATAGCATATGGTTTTTCAAGCCGATCATCTAATGTGTGAGGAAAGGTCAAACATAAAGTGCCATTGCAAGATGACATCAGCTACATAAAAGAGGAAGGAAGGGTTTGCATACTTTCAGCACTGAGGCATAGAAAGCTTTTCTTAGATGTGAAGGCAAAGAGGGCTGAAAAACATTCAGAGCATGCAAGAAAATTACTGTTAAATATTTTAATAATTGTTATGGCATGCAATTCTATATTTTGCATTGGACTGGCCCATTATATCTCTGCCTTAATACTGTTAGTTTATACCTATAAATATGGTTATAATTAAGGAAAAATGGTACATAATCTGTCAGTTTGTGTACACAGCCGACCCATCCAGATCACGGTTGGCATTTGTGAGTTACAGAACTTTCGCAGAACCCCCAAACACTCCCAAAAAAATCCCCATTTAATTTCTTACGCAGACCCTGCAATATATCGCAACTATGATGAGGAAAGTGGCAATGCAGAATTATTAAAGTATTGCTGAATGTACATGAGTAAAATGGTAAGTGATTTAACCTGCCCTCATGGGAAATATGGAGCAATAAAGACCAAAAATGTCTGAGTTCCAGCAGTTATGGGCTCCATGCACTACTTTATCTACAGGAGAACTGGACTGCCAATTTACAGCTCACAATTTATGGCGTGAGGTTAGTGGTATTGCATCATATTGTATCACTGCTAATTGAGACTTTATATGGTTCAGAAGATACAATTGTGATATGTACTATATGAATCAGAAGCATTTGTCTTTAGATCTCTGCAGTTGCATGCTGGGAATTGTTGTATTTCTTCAGTATTTTCTTACATCTGTGCTGTAAAGGTATGAAACACCCTGACCTCATGTGCACCCGAATGGCACACCAGATTCTGCAAATTCAGATAGAGATCAAATTCAGGGCTGCACACACAATACAGCAAGGCAAAGAATTCCGCAATATTACGCCCTTATTCACAAACCACCTATGTTGTGCTCCTGATTGAAATGCTCTCCCATTAACTAGAATTGATGTTAGGGGACAGTAAATTAGTTAATCTCAATGCTAGCATGAGGTAAATAGAAAGGCATGTAAAAATACTAATTATGTGTTTACGCTAAACAGGTGACATGAAGTTTGTTTAAACGATAATGCATAAGTTCAGGAAGACCATAAGAGGTATGTGGGAAAATATATGGATCATGGTTAATTATTATTAATCACGAAAAGCAGATGGCCAGGCTCCGTGTAAACAGTTCTCAAATTACACTGCACAGGTTTCGCTCTCAGATACGCAAAATAGACCAAACTTCCTTTCTATTCACTTGTATGCTTGAAATAACCCCTGGAGAGGAAGTTAATAGGATTGTTAGGAAGATCATAAAGGGGGCTAATCTGTAGCCCTGCCAAAAAACAGACATGCTCCCGTTGCTCCATGCCCACCCAGCCCTGCTTCTGCATGCTGATATCCAGTACATAATGGATGCACTGTACCGACTTGAAACCGGCCCTAATTAGATCTATTTTGCATGGCCTTTGTGAGGGAACAGAAAAGGCACCTAATGAAAAACACCCCATTGGCCTGTGGTCCTTTTTAAGGGGCTGCCCATTGTCCGCCGGTGGTGCCCCACTGCGTATGTTAATGCTTGTTAATTGGCTGTTGTGTCGTGCTGGGCGGCACACAACTTTCCGACAACTCGCTGGCGGAGCCTCCCTTTCTAGCTGCCCCGCGGAGGCGAGCTGATGGAGAGGAGCGGGCTGCCAGCCTGGGCTCTTAAATTGGCAGAGGGCACCGTGCATTAGCTCCAGATCAGAATGACTCCATTGTTCTTGTTGACCCTTTTGGTTTTAGCTGGGGATGGAAATGCTGATTGTTGACATTCTCCGCGTCCCCTGATTTTATTAATTCCTATATAAATAGCTGTGACTCGGGCTGCCTCTGGCTGAAGCGGTGAAAATGTGTGAATACTAGAGTGGCTTTATTTAGCTGAAAAAGAATTGTACCGATTTGACTGCTCATTAAGCGGGACCAGGTTTCATTAATTTCACAGGAGTCAGTTATCAGAACTGAATGTGTGACTAAAGGATACGGATCCGGGTCTCAGCTCCAAACCAGAGCATTTTCTCCTGGATTCCTTCAGTAAAATGCATAACGATACAAGCAAGCAACACTGTATGTTGCTTAGCATGAATATGTCTGCAAAGAAAAATGTGGAGTCCGTAATTAACACTCAAAACAACAGATACATCACTGTACAAAATATCAGCAACCTTAATTTTTTTGCCAAATTTAGATTCCTCTAGTTAGTGTGACAAGAACATGATAACCAAACTTCAAACAGAAAAAAGCTTTTGTTTTTGAGCTGTAAAAAAATCTAACAGGATAATTAACTGATTGCGATTATTAACCTTTTGGACCATAACTGAAAAACAGCCTTAGTGATTGTAAAGGAGAATCAATCGTGTGGTGTCTCAGTGATGCAGACTATGCTATGGGTGAGAGTGTTCAGGGTCAGCTGCTGGGAGAGGGATCATACTGGTTGGCTTCACTGTCCCTTGAATACCAGCAGTGCTTTGGCCTCTCGCACCCACCAGAAGTTACTATCACCTTAGACTAATATACCGCATCTAAGTTTGGACCCCCGGTACAAATGTATCCTGTTCTGTTAGTAGCACAATAGACACTACTAACGAGAAATGACATTAAATAGCCCATAATGCTGGTTTCCCACAATGCGTGCTTGTCCCTGGGGTAGGAAGGAACAGCGCTCACCTCTGCATGCCTCCCCCCAGATAATAGTATCTGACATGTAAGTTTAACATGAACTTAGAGGTATGACTAAAACTGCACTGTCCTTGATATAGTTATCAGTCCATCTTCAAGGCATTTGTCTTACTGGTAGCTGGGAATGAGTAACCTTCACGGAGGATAAAACACACAAGCTATTCTGTGTGTGAACACTTTACTTGACGAGGCACAAATAACATACTATGATCATAATAATAATAATAATAGATACTTTATCGATCCCCATAGCAAAATTGTCTTTTCACCTCCCCACACCTTGGCTGTGAAGGGCTACCACCTGTTGTGGCACCTATTATACTATTACTTATGTATTAATTATCCACAAACTAAGTCTTAGTTACATACTGATCTCACGTTAATTCATCATCAATTACTTGTGACGCATGTTTTATCTTAATCAGTTACTATATTTGTTACGGTGTCTGTTACTTCTGTAAACCTTTGTGAACTACTGAAGGAACAAGTCATGAATAACGAGTGAAATGCTGATCATATTTGCTCACTGAATTGACATATTTTTATCTCAAGTAGCAACTATATTTGTTCATGATTTGTACTTCAGTAGTAACTGAGTTATTACTAAGTATTTATGCCCCATCAAATACAATGTTTCTAGTTAAGTGACAAGTAACAATATACCGGGAAATATTTGGCTATCAAAAACAGGAAATCTGTTCAACAGTAGAGCTCAAAAATTGGGTTTTTTATTTGGCCGTCAGTTAGCTGCTTATGGTCACAGTCAAACCGCTGCACTTCCGTACCTCAGAGGCTACAGAAAAATCAATATGGAATGTGTCCTTCGGGGCCTGTAGGTGTCCGAACCTAGACCGCATCACTTAAGATTAAGAAGAAACAATATAGTTGTCTGAATCAAATTCGGCCTATTGAACTGTGGACAACCGAGGGGAAAACGGGCTAAAATTAAAATACATGCCCCAGTATACTCAGTGTAATGCACTTTGTGGATCTCCGTAGTTTTAAAGTTTGCTTTAAAACTCGCAAAAGGCGAGTCAGCAACCCCCGACTTTCAGTTGCCTTCTGTAAATTTGTCAATCACAGATTATGTATTGGAGAAAGTTTAAAACTACGCAAAACACAGAGAGCTTCCTAAACACCACACTAAGACTCGGCGACTCCCACGGACGCCGTCGGATTCCCATTCAGACACTCGGAGCCTTTATTGCGGGCGTGCGCGCGCGGCGCCGCCCTCCTCGCAGCCTGTCATTGGTTCACTGCCCGCAAACCTGCCTCCGCTCGCGGACAGTGTCGTATCAATGCCCATTCATCGATCGTGTGTTAGCGGGGACAGCAATAACGCTGCATAACTAATGCTCGCCGTCCCTTGCGGGGGTCCTATTGAACTGAGGCTTGGACCATTCTCAAAGTGGTTTCGGACGAGGCCAGCAGCCTTTTCTGGCGATCGCTGAGCAAGAGAAATAAAACAAACGCAAAGATGCATTCTTGAATGAAATTCCTTCTGTGCATATCGAAAAGATCGTTTAGAAGACTTGTGACCATTATGTTTTGCATTTTACCTTGTTGAATTTTTTATAGCCAAGACTTTCCGTTGGTTCAAATGTAATTTTCTAAAGGGTTTCTCAATAGACCCAGTTGTTTATATACCTGATACTGGATTTGTTTCTCCATCATGAACACCTTTTGCATGCTGCTGGTATTTTCACTGCTGGTCTTCGATTCAAGTAAGTTGTTTTTAATTATGAAATTTATCTTCGCACAATTTTCGTTTTGAAAGAAAATGTTGGTTGAAAAGGATGTATGACACGGTACGGTACTGTCTGTTAAACTCATTTGGTTTTTATATAACTTTGTACTGCATATCTTCTGCGAAATGAACTGATTCGAAAATATGTAATGTAAGGTGTTGGTGTTGAAAGTTAAAAGCGCCGTTACAGCGACGAGCGACGTTTGTGAAAATGAGCCGAGACTGATCTCTTCTTGTAATTTGCATTAATTTTCTTTTTGAAACCTAAAGGTCAAACAAAAATAAACACATGCGATGGGCGTTTAGGATGGACAGAGATCTGGTTTTGAGTGTGGAAAATGTTGGCAATGTAGAGGGTATTTAGTGTCTGTCACCTGCGGTAATCAGCCTTGATTACTTTTATAACCAGTAGTTTATGTTCCAGTTTTACTCCCAAAAACAGCAAATGCTCTAAGAAACAAATTAAATAGAAACAATTTAAATGGTAGTTTCCGTTTAATCATCTGTGGGCTACAGAAAACAATTCAGTAATATGCATGGTGACTTGTTAAATCCACTGGGTGGGTTGCCAGTTTTACAGAATGGGCTTTAGTAATTCATTCCATTTTATTTAGGCATTAAATTCCGTCTCTTGATTGTTAAATGCAACTCTTCTCTCGCATTGAAGAAAGAGACAATCTCATGTCCGTAGTTTAAGCCCAAGTTCGCGTAAGCGAAGCGCACAAAGGGGCTCCGAGCTCACTGCAGCGATTTCTGCGCCTCCGGGTTTATTATGTTTTATAATGACGTAGGTACTCAGTATACTTAGTGTTATAAATAGTATTCTGCGGTTAATTCTCAAATGCCACCTCCCAGCCTTTACAATTATATATATTGTGTGTTTTGGTGCGATAAAACGAAATGATTGCGACTTGTATAATGTGTATAATAAAGAAAATGAGACTGGGAATGAGCTAATTAACGTACGTTTTTCAGGACGTATAACCTAATATAAAAAAGAACTTCATTTTTTATATGTGCTGCTTATTAACTCCACATTTTGACGAAGCTTAGCCAATATCAAATTTTGTAATAAAACTAAATAAATAAAACTGTTGCATTACCTTCTATTAATTTTGATAACCATCATCGCACACCTGCTGTGTCCTCCCTGATATCTGATTATTTAATGTGGGAAATTCGCACTTCCGTTCAACGATGTGTTATTAATTTGTTTGATTATTGTATTGGTTTATTTGTGTTAAACTCTGCATAAGGAGAAACGGGACACTGAGCGGAACATGAAACCTCCTTATTATGTAAGATGTTCGGTGAACCAGTGTTTGTGGGCGTAAATATGTGATATGTGGTTATACATATATGTGATTTCTATAACCAGTTATTAGGATTCTTTTGAGTTTTGTAGAAGTGAAAACATGTCTTTTCGTAGTCATCACGTCACTTTTATGCCAGTTAGAGAAACGAACTCTTAAGTAATTCCTTTGTTACAGCAATTCACATGCATCACCTCTTTTTAAACTTTTACATTTTATATATTCAAGAGGTTTATTTCTAATCGCGGCAGGATGAATATGCGCCATTTTCTCTTCCAATGGAAATTTGACTCGCGTCTGCTACATGGATTAATTTTAAATGTATCTCGGTATCTCAAGTCATAAGACCTCAAATTTTCATTAGGCAAATAATTAAAAAAATAAAATTAGTGCTGCTCATTAACACGAGCAAGCCCAAGAAACCAGCCATTTAAGCAATTATTAAACTGGTAATGGACTTTATTAGTTCACATAATGAGTATAATAATATTACAAACTATTGTTTGGACCTAGTGATGCGAAAAACCACACTTGCTACAGGGAGCGGTTGCTCCAGTCCAACCATTGGAACCAGCCATTTCAGGGAACTCCTTTTCCAAATCCCAGTTAGAACCTAAAACACAAGGGTATTGCCAGTGTCCCCCAAAGCAGAGGGCAAAGTGATGAGCCTCATCTCTGGCCTGCCTGGCGTGGAGGTGGGTGCTGAGACCAAAGCAGATTAGCCTGTGCATCCCACTCCTGGACAGCAGAGTCGCTGGGGGACGGACTGGTAGACAATGAGAAAAGCCCCAACCTCACACCTTCAGTTACACAGAGCTGGTCTTTTGTGAGGCTCCTCAGATTGAGATCTTATTAAGGAGGACAGTAATCCTCCCTCAGCTGCTCTGGACCATGTCTGCATACACGGAGTCTAGGCACATATAGGGTGATTTTAATTCAACAAGACACTGGTCTGATTCAGTGGGATAATCCACAAGTCTTAAATCAAAACAAATCAGGCCCCCCCGCTCTCCTGCAGTGAAGCAGTGCGATGTCTCTATTTGCTATCAGTTTGTGTAAATATGCACTGAGCTCCAAAGATTAAATATCTTCATTATTTGATGTTGCTCTGATACCATGGTGTAGATGAACAGATGTGGACCAGCAGACAATATCGTCCAAAAATCTGACTTCTTATAAAACCAGCCATGGACATTGGAGGAAAACTTTGGTGTGAGTTTAAAAGTTAAAAAGGGGTAATAATACCAGTATTTGTTATGCCAAAATCATTTTTCTGATTCATTACAAGAGGAATACCAGTTGATCGTCACTGTTTTTATTGCACGCTTTGTAAATCGTGCAGAATGTGTTCTTGAGTGTAACTCATGCTTTGATTGTCCAGGCTCAATTTGAATTAAAGACTGTAACAAAAACTGCACATGGTACCAGGGAGGATAAATGAGAACTGGACAGGAACCTCGATAAACCAGTGTGCTTGTATCTAATAGTCACTCAGTAGCTTCTTAGCTGTGACCAGTTTTGGTTCATTTTGCGACTCTTTTCCTTCGTTCTCAACTTGTCATGTGTGAAAGGGAAGTACACTCACTCAGCCTTATGCTTAATTTGGAAAATGTCAAGCTGACCTAACAGGTCAATTTTAAGCGTAGTGCTTGAAGTCTGATGTTTAATGATGAGTCTAAATCCCCGATGTTCCACAGCATGTATTCCACAGACATTTTTTATTCCCTATAACGTATAATTCATAAAATTAAAAAAACCCTCCTTGAATCACTGAGGAAAAGATCTACACTAACGAAAATAATTGAATGAGGTTCATGCAAATCCAGATAGCGCTGTAATTAATTAGAGTGTTCCTTGGCCAGCCAATCACGTTTCCTGGGGCGAGGGTAAGTAATTGCAAGGCTGGGAATTCTAGTCTTTGGCTTTCATTCAGGAGCGGTTTCCTGTTTACACAACTTTGAATTTAGCGGCCTCCAGTTAATGATGATCAATCTCGTAAACAATGGCGCTCGTCCTATATTAGCCTGTTTGCAACGCGCGCCTTAAAAGAGCCCACAGCGGCCCAGAAGAGAGGGAGTTTAACTCCCATTACGGACACAAAGCCTGAGGCCTTCACTGTACACTGCATGCTGTGCCGCAATTGGAATGCCTCTCCCAGGTCCCCGATGCCTTCCCTGCACGTCCTGCTTTCAGCCATTGTTTACGTCAGTTCTCCAGCCGCTTTAATGGGGATAATGGGGGGGTGGGAGTGAAAAGGGGAGGGATTCCCAGGGTGCATATGCATGTGTAATCCTCACAAAGGCCTGTAATACCTCCTCGGGTGGGTTGGGGGGGGGGAGGTGGGGTGAGAAAAGAAAGTTTACATAAAGGCTTTTGGTGGGGGGGGGG